>CAIGRP010076107.1:0-15458 GCA_903798385.1 Fraxinus cuspidata | reverse complement strand
TTCAAATCACCGAATAAGAACTGAGGTGATTAGTTTAGTTAATTCGGGAATGAAATAAACAGTTTCTTTGTTTCTTAAACAAATAGAAGAGTTGAAAGGACACTTGTTTTCAATATAAAAACCATGTAAACCCTAAAGAAATTTATCTATGCCCACGTTGACAGAAATTAATTTTAACAATATATTTCATGAGATTCATAATTCTTCAACTATACTTTCATTAATTTTTATCAAAATTTAATTTGAATTCCCACCAAACAAGGGCTAATTTACAAGTGCATGCGTGCATGCACGGAAGGAGGCACACACACATACATTGTAGAAAATATGTTTGGTGGCAATAATCAAGAGTACCCTACATTATTTTTAATACCAGCTACACATTTAAATGATGGTTTTTAATTAGACATTTGAATTCTTTAAGAACAAAAATCGGTCGGCTCCTCAATTATTTCCAAGTTTAGGTTCTAATCCCGCATCAAATGCAAGACAAGATTAGGCTACCTTAAGGTGTAACTAAAGCATTAATGCCATGTTAGATATAAAGAATTTCATCTCCCATACTATATAAGCCTCTTTAGTCACAATTTTATGATTGGAAGTTAGTAGAGAATCCTCCAGATGGGCATGTACGAAGACAAGGACCATGTAAATTTGCTAGTGGGATTCTAGAACTGCTTCTGTTAGAAAAAGTGAGCCAGGCTATATTCTCACCTCTATGCAGGCTTTGTTTCTTTTCTCTTTGTCTTTTATATATATCAACTCTCTTTCATGTGAGCAACTAGAACTTCTCTTGATGACTTCAATCATCTACATCATTATACAGAAAATAAAAATTTCATTGTAATGAATTATATTGGTACGTTTGATACACTCGACTGATATGAATATAAATAAATAAAGAAGAAGAAAAAAAAACGTGAAATAATGTCCATTATCTTGTTGCTTTGAGTTCAAATTGTCAACTCGAGTGGTTGCTTCATCATGCTTTTAAATACTTATAAGTCATGAGTTCTACGTATAGATGAAAAGTGTATTTCACCCACTTAAAAAAAATTTAAGCTTTGCCAAAAGTGCATTAACTCATCCGAATTCGTTCATCTGAACAAGTATGTTTGGAACTACTAGTCCAAGCTACATCTTAACTAACTTTTTAAGTTTGAATGGAAGTAGTACCTCTACATGCATATAAACTTTTAGCTAGTTCGCACTGGGGAGTTGAGAGTTTGTGGAATGCCAATCAATATATATGCTGGACTTAGCTGGAGATGGGGATCAGCTTCATTATTTAGCCACAGAATTTGTTGGCCCTAGCTGCTAAAAAGATATATGATGACCATTAAAGGAGCAAAAATAGGAGATATTTAACATTTCTTGGTTTATTAAATTTCATCTCTTTTTCTGGGTAAAATGATTGATCATTTCAACAAAACCTATGTTAAAATTAATGACATTAGATTTTGGTCCTTGGGTTCATATATAGTCTTAGGATTATTTTTGTTACATGACATTTATATATCGTCTTAATTTGTTATACGTATTAAGAGTATTTAACACAATTCTCCTCAAGAAGTCGATTTCAAAATATAAAGACATAAAACACTTTTAATTCGACTGTCAACTTATGACATGAATTATTATGCATATTTCGCTGGAATAGTAAGAATTTTTTCTTATAGAAGATAAATTTATTAGCAGTTATAGATTTTAGAAGTTCCCAAAATGCAAAACAGATCTGAAATATCCGGAAAAAAAAAAAAGAAAAAAAAAAGGATAAGACGGTGGATGAGTTGAACATAATTGGGTAGTCAAATTCCGGTACTTATCTTTTCACTTGTGAAAATCAGAATGGTTCATTAGAGAGTCAGGCTTTGGGGGTAATGAGGTCCCAATGGGTGCTGATATCTACACTTTATGGACCTACACAGAGATTATGAAGTGAAGTAACTTTGGCAGAGTATAGAATGCATATTTGGATTCCAGAACAAAATCCCACATTTGTACAACATCCTTTGTGAAAAGATATACAAAGTGGAAGTTTAGAAGGGCAGATGCCCCACTGCCCAAACAAGGGTAAAAAGAAAGAAGAAAACAGCTTTATGGGGAATAAGGAGGCTTTGCATTTGACATCATATCATTTTAATTCTCTTTCTCTTTTCTTCATATTTTCACTCAAGAAATGGTTACATATATGTTTGTTTCCATGCATACATAAATACAATGAAAGTAAATCATTATGTAAAGTGACTTGTAAAGGAACATGTTTGATACGTTGAAGTACTCGACAAGGAACATGGAACATGTTTAATTTTATGGCATATTTGATACGTTGAACTCAATATCTTTATCCTAGACGATATCAAAGTTTTATAAAGAATATACTCTTCTCTGTAATTTTGATTAATTTAATAAAACCCTTTCTTTCATGACTGGAAAAAGATGATAAAGAACTTGTAAAAATTCATCTTTTCGTATTTAAAACTATACTAAGATTTAAATGTCCATTTATTTCATTTACCATTGATATATGTATGCTGCTTGATGTTAATGATATATGCTGGAAAAGCATTGACAAGACAAGAAATCGGGCGGTGGGAGGTGGAAGTGGAGGAGGAATCATTTACATGATAAAAATGCAGATAATAATACAGTACTAGAAATAATCATATTTACTTTCCTCTTTGTCATCACTTTCTAAGGCATGATTAGAATAAAGTTAATTTCACCATTCTTCACCTAAACCCAAATTTTTTTTTTTTTTTTCCAAAACTTGCTCGCCAAGACTTCTAATTGCTCCATAATATCCATCTTAAATGCCTTTCATCTCAAACACCGAATATTTAGACTGAATTTAATTTACCCGAAGACTAATCATGTAAAAATTATTATTAATATTTGATTACTCAGTTGAGTTGCATTTGTACTAACAGCATAAAAAGTGCAATTCACTAAGAATGTCCTTTTTAGTGGTTTTTTACAGTAGATCCCAGACAATCATAATTACAACAACTCACAACTAAATAACTACAGCATCTCCCTGTTACTATTCTACTTTTTATTTTTATTTTTTTTTTGGAGCCCATCCAAACATCTCTGTATCGTCTATAGATCTTTTGTGCCATTGGAGTGATTTTTTCACTCTCCTTTTATAGTTTGTTGGACTAGTAAGGAACATGTGTGTTGCAAGTGAGTTTGTAATAACGTTTCGAATTTTTTTGTTGTAATTTCTAAAAGTTAATGGTTATTTTAATTTTATATATCCAGGCTTATATAGCAGCAAGCCACATCAATTGAACTAAGGGCTTACAAAAAGCTTGTTATTTTCGGAAAAAAGAAACGATGAAGTACTTAAACAGAAACAAATCTGGAGGAGGGATGGTACCCTTTCTGAAGAGCAGGAAAAAAAAAGGCGAACAAATACATCGTACATAGAGGGCCCAAGTGCTTTTTAGGTCGATTTAGTTCGCAAAATGGGTTCTTTCTCAAAGAGGGGGGTGATTTTTTTCCCTTTTTATTGCGTCCGGATCTTTAAGACTATCATATCTTTCAAAACAGCGTTTAACATTGTAATGGTTGTCCAAGACAACAGGGAGATAAGAGGAACGCGTAACACCAAGAATAAATCAATGCTTCCAAGGCCATTCCATTAGCAATGCAATCTAACAATGGCCAGAGTGCACGTGTCATTGTATTTGTAACCATTGCTTTCTTTAAGTGCCAACAAGTTTTGTAGGGTTTAATGATGAAATGATTAGTCAAAAACAGAAATAAAGTACAATCACAGAATGTAATCAAAATATAAATGCAAGAACACCAAAGATTGTTGACCAAATTCAGCCAATAGGCTTAGTCTGGAGGGGCTCTAGGACTATAGCTCATTCCACTAGTGCAAAGCCGCCTTTCAAGAGAGAGTATTGTGCACATCAAACCGCTCATAAACTTTGGTTTGATCATCGATCTGTATGGATCTACAAAACCTAGGCACAAATCCTTTACAACAATCAACCATAATCAATCCTGACCAAACCGTAGAACAACACAGATTTCACAAGCCTAGAGTTACTATAGCAAGATTAAATATACATGATTACACTAAGGATTTTTAACCTAAAATGGAAGAAGAAAGAAAGACACTCTCACACGAAGAAAACCAGAGAGAAGGAATTGAAGAGACCATAGAAAAACCAACATTTGAGGCTAGAGTAACCGTGCAGCCATATTAAATGAAACAATTATTCCAAAAATAAATCTCAGCCATCCATTTAATGAGACATTTTATATCCTTCCTCAACTAGCACATTCTTTGTCAAAGCCAACGAGGCATTTGGAGGTTGCCACGTAGGTCCATAATTCAAATAATTAGCTAAGGCAACTTTCAAAAATAGCACCAATATAATAGTGTTTTGAGAAACACACTCTTTCAAGTTTCCAAGTGAAATCAACAGAACATTAGCACATATTTAGACCACCAGCATAACTAGAAAAAACAAAATTTTTACTGGGATTCCAGAGAATTAAAAGAGCAATATTTCAAACTCATACAGCATCAAGTAAGTACTCACATGCTTGCACTCGAATTCGCCTCCAAGTATGTGAATTATTAATATCAGATTTTAGTGATGGAGGTGACCGCTTGATTACATAATTCTCCATGCACCCTAACTATAAACTTCAATATCTTCAACTTCCAACATGAAGTATATTCATCTAAAATTTAAGGTTTTCCACCTTCAATGATAATATGGCTACAACAAGATATCTGTGCCAGCACATAACAAGCACCACAGTTATAATTCTCGAACTATTTTGGACGAATATTACTGGCATCTAGCAAAAGCACCATCGAAACCATGATTGTCAAACAAGAGAGTTACTCTAATAAAATTAGCAGCTGTAATTTGAGTGATAGTAAGGGCCACCTAATAATATGTTTCAATCCAAATGTATATCTATAGAAATAATTTTGCACGATGTGTATCAAAATTTGATTTTATTATGAATGAGAAAAGTAAATGGAAAAAGCTGACGAAGAATTATGATACATTAATGCCTTCAACAGCACCATATTCATATCTTCCTTCAAGCCACTAGCACAACGAACCAACTGGAAGATTATTTACAAATGTAACCGATAATTGCACCAGCTGACCGTGGAAGTGTTTCTCATAACCCTTTGTCATACTTGATACAGAAACACAGTACCTCTATTTGAACCCAAGTACCAGATTCATTTTCCTTTTAGAATGCATAAGACATCAATAATGACCCAAATTTTTTAGCTTCAGTAAAACAAAATAAAAAACACAAAATGTCTACTTTGCAATTGGTGATTACATTGGTAGAAACGCACACAAAATAATACAATCTTCTACGGTAAAACATGGCCGATATCTACACAAGATACATTTTTAGCATGATAATCAGAGGACCTTCAAAGTCACAAGCTTGTAGCAATGCATGAGCAACCAACTTAAATATGAAGGATTAAACTCCCATGCATGAGCAACCAATTTAAATATGAAGGATTAAACTCCCCTAGTACAAGTTACAGATGCAGTGCTGCCCAGGGGCGGACCCAGCACAAAACTTCACCCTGGGCGGACGTCCTTGACTATTGATTGTCGACAATCACCGATAGTAAGAAGGAGATCGTTTATTAATATTTAATTAAATAATATTAAAAATTATTCAATATATATTGATAGGTCTTTTAATAATTGGTAGATAGATATGCATAATTAAAAATGGTAAGAAGTTCAATCCACAATCCTATTTGTATGAATTCTCAGTAACAATTTGAAAGAAATTTAAACCTGAAAATATACCTTAAGCTCTGTAACATCAAAAACAAAAACTTTCCATTGTAGAAAAGATTATTCCCACTATTCTTCATACCCAACCTTCAATTTAATAACTCAGAATTACAAAACACTGCAGCCCCATAAACAAACCACTAAAGACAAAGAAGCCAGATTTTCAAAGTAGGGCTTTCATATTTCTATTCTCCAAACCAGCTAAGTAAATTAAATTTTGTGGAAAATCCCAAGGGCGAGAATTAACGGCGAGCTTAATTCAGTTAAAGCTCACCAAACAAGTCAAAAATGCAATTGTTCATAAAAAAACCCTCACCATCGTACCCAATTTTCATCTTAATCATTCTTTTAACCACCCATTTGCTACCCACTGTACGATCAAGCTCCAATTTCCTCAAATTACCCTCCGAACAAGAAGAAGATGGAAATCTCTGCTCCGCAAATTTGAAACCCGATTTCTGGCCTACAAATGCTTCCATGCGGCTGCGCAGATACTGATATGATAAAAGTTATTTAATTAATTGGGCCTCATTTTTTAAAAAAGGTCCAACTCTCCCCAAAACAAATGGGCCAAAAAAAAGGCCCACCTTTGACCTGTTCTTCTTCCTCCCGTCTTCTTCCTCTTCCTCTTCGGCTTCTATGCTCTACTCTGTTTTCTCTTTTCTTCGGTCAACGGCGCCTGGCAGAATTGAAGCCTCCGGCCCATCCAGTATGGGCGGCCACGCCCCCTCGTCGGGTTCTGGGTCCGCCCCTAGTGCTGCCGCTGCCAACACTTTATTTTTTGGACAGTGTCCAATGTATGTACAAAATCCCTATACAAACAGCAAAGTCCTAATATGAATTTTACGTACTCCCACTAATAAGTATACTTCATATGCAGGAAAATGAGCACATTATAAGAGCCACAACATAGCTCTACTAGTCCATTGAACCACAATTAGCTTCATCATCCCAGATTCAGCAAAGGCTGTAATGAGATGAGTTTCAAGGTGAATTTCACAATGTCCATACTCCATAGGCAAAAAGTGACAGAACAAACAAACAATATGAAATTCCTTGTGGAATAATAAGTATAACCCACCAAACAGACACATAAAAGAAATATAACTATAGGTGTTGATGTCAAAATATGTATTCACAATTTGTCTCAAACAAGAGGAAGAAACAAATATAAAAGTTATTTATAGACTTCGATGATACGTTTCATATGGTAACCGAGTTCATGAATTATGGTCAATAAACAATACGACCTACAAGCTACATTGTCAAGATTTCATGATTACCTTGTCCCACACAACTCGTTTACTTATAACTATTCAACACCCCTATAGAAGCCCGATTATATCATCGAGGACGAATCCACTTTCACTTTCAAAAATGCATTGCCTTGCAAGGTTCCACGCATACTTCCTGTGACATAGGCTCCCTCCATGTTGTTTTGGTACTTTCCTCTTCTATATCCTTGGGGATCTTAAAAAACAAAAAGGGAATAGTAAGAAAGCCCACCGAAGAGTTGGTGGTGGCCATTTCACCTCTGTAGTCAAGTTAGTGTTTGATTATGTGTCAAAGGTTAACATCTTTTTTGTTAAGGAATTTCCAAAAGGGTAGTTGTAATTCTTAATGTAAATCACGTAATTTTCCGCAGTTTTTGGGTGGAATGACCTTTGTATTTATAGAAGGACCCAAGACCATCTTTCTTTCTCATGCTTCATTTGCTGTTGATGATGTCACTTCTTCCAAACGGATAACTATTTGTTATTCATCCAACCTAGATTCAGTCAACTAGGATCAACATCTCCTTTGTAAACGAGTTGGAAAGCTTCTAGCTTAGTATTTGGCTAATTGAGGGTTAATGGCCAACCTTCTGAATTTGGATGTCTTTTTTTCTTATTTTAGGCGCTGTAGAAATCCCTCCCATTACTTCGTAGTTTGGGTTGGCTCAACGAGTAAACAACCATTTGGTTTTTCTTATTTTAGGCATTGTAGAAATCCCTGCCATTAGTTCGTAGTTTAGGTAGGCTCAATGAATAAACAAATACTTGTTTTATTCTTAGTGTAGAGTAAGTAGACTTGACAATTGGATGGAGCTGTAATACTATTTATTTGTGGTGCAACATAAGTCCCCCCCATTAATGCTCAAGCCCAGTATTCTTGCCAAGTATGAATATTCTTGAAAAGACTTTTGCTAAGCTCTCTTTCGAGATATTGTACCAAAAATTCCATGTTTCTTGATGCTTACTCATCTTCCCCAATTTTCTAGATAAAGTGCCTAAAAATGTTGACATTACGACTAAATCTGTTAATAAATTACGACTGCTACATCTGGACGAGAAATATGGGGCCTGTTCCTTTAGTCTACTCTCTTCTCTAAGTCGACTTCTACTTAATGTAATTACTAATTAATGTCTCTTTTTCCCTTACTATAATCACGTTCATCACCTCTATGAGAACTTCTCAGGAAACTTGAAACACTCTTGAAAGAACATATATCAAACCTTCCTTTGGACGTATCATGCAATTAAAAATCCATCTATCCAGCCTCAGTAAAGGAACTCAAACCATTCCTGAATTCCTTCTATTTGTTAAGAACAAGGTTTATGAACTTCCCTAAGGGATTCTTCTATGCACGCGAAAGATCTTATCTTAAAAATCCTTGAAGGACTTTCTGGTGACTACAAAGGCATATCCTGTGCAGACCGTGATCGAGAAGTACCTATTTTCTTTGACGAGCTTCGTGTAAAACTCATGAATTTTGAAGCTCATCTTCATCATCTTGACAAATTCAAACAGCTCATTCCTCCAAAACACTGCATGTATAGACATATTATTGGATATTGTTCAAATTAACAATGATGAATGATTTGGAAGTGATCAACCATGAGAAAAATAAGAGGAAACAAAAGGATAAGGAAAAACAAAGAAGGCCGGAAAGTGGCCTGGATGATCATTCAACCTTCGATCTGAGAACCCAAGAGTTCTCAGGTGAACTGGGTGATCGCCCTGGTTTATAAAAATCCGACCTTTGGCTTTTGAATTCTGGTGTCGTTTTGGATGTTCTCACACTCCTTTGACTTGATTTTGGTACCATTTCGTGCATGAAGGTTATAGTGCTATATATAGGGATGGTTTTCACGTTGGAAAACACATTCAAAACATCAAATTCATTCACCCACTTTCTATATTTGTTCTTAAAAGTTCATTTTCTAAGTTTGTTTGCCTGATTCAAATTTGGACTAAGGCTTGTTTACTCCTATAAACTATTTGCTTTTGAAAGCCTTCAATCACTTATCCCGATAATGGTAAATATCATTCAAGAACAATCGTGTTCAAATCTTTCATTTTTGTGAATTCTTGTTGCTTGTTATTATTGTTCTTCATCAACTTTGTACCACACATATCACAGCATAGCAATCAATGGAGAGTGTCCCAATTCTCGCTTTCTACTCCTCCATTTGGTAATACCAACAACATATAATAGATTACCATTTTAAGATAGAATCCCATTTCTTAAAAATCTAGTCCTATAAGGCTAAACGCTATTCTTCAATTTCTAAATATTTTTCCTGTTTTGTAATTGTTTTCACCATCGGAGTGATAGTAGGACTATCAAAGTTATTGTAGGCTCCAATTTGTATTATTTTATCTCTATTATTGAACAAATACAAGCCAATATTAAACCTCCCAATAAATACAACGGGACTACATAAAAGTAAAAAATGAATTTGTTACTGATGACCACATTGAAACGATATTGAAAGTTTTGGCATAGATTTTTTCAAGCAAAAAATGAATTTTTGGAGAATAAGTGATTAAAAAGGATTGAAATGCTGTAGGTCCCATAGAATATGGGAGTGTTGGAGAAAAATATATATAATTTTAAAAATTTGTACCGAACAAGCCTAAAATTAATTAATGAGTGCGGTACAATTTAATTGACTAAACCAAATTTCGCTCAAAATTGAATAAGCTCCAATCTATATAAGTATATTGAAGATTATGCAAATAATATTGATAGGGACATTGATATATAGAAATAATCCATGTATCTATCTTAACACATGGAGAATGAAACCCGTAATTAAATGTACGTTTGGACAAACCAATCCATAAATTATATGCATACGCGTACACGTGAACGATGTCCATTATCTTCCATTATCTTTTCTAAATTGTCTCCTTTTTATCACGTGTGTGCAAAAGACATCTTAGATCCCAGCTTGAATTTCTAAGAGTTTAATATTAAAGAGTTAGCAATGTTCCTATATTATCAACATATTTTTGTTTGAAATAGGTCGTGAGTAACCCATGTAGACTGACTCGTTGCATAGCTTTTATATGGATTGAGCCGAGTAATTTGATGAATTTGAAATTCAAAATATAACTCCCTAAAATCATTTCCTTAACCTCTTGTAAAGTCTATAAAGATTATAAAGGGAGAAAAAATTGTGCATGAAAATGCATCAAAATTTAAACTAGAGGTCGTTAAAACTACCATGGAGCTTAGAATTATAATGAGAGATGTATGGCTGAAAATTCATGAAATTTATGCACAAAGATGTGCCAAAATTCAAACTTAGTAGCTAAAACTCCCTTAACTATGAGTCTCTAAGAACTATACTCCCTTAACTATGAGTCTCTAAGAACGATAATGAAAGATATATGGCTGAAAATTATTAGAAATTCTCATGAAATTGTACCAAATTGAAAACACGAATTTCCACCAAAACTCTTACAAAACTTAGCATTTGAGTTGTGGCAAACATACGCATTCCATTTGGATCCAGTTTTAAACTATCTAAGCACCAAAATGAAGGATATGAATGGATAATTGCATCTATTTTTAAAACAAACATCTCGAAAATCCTTCAAATTTTACAATATCAAATCTTCCCATTGGATTAAAAGATATATAATCAAGGAGCATGGTATTAAGATGGATTATAGTGTATTATTCTAAATTCTGATACAATATTTGATGCTATACTACATTAGAAGAATGTAGTATTGGTAAATAAAAAACTTAAGACGATTTTTTATTTATTTATTATTATTATTATTATTATTATTATTATTATTATTTGTCTAAGTTAAAAAAGAAAAGTTAGTTTTGAGTAAATTACTTTCTACAACTATGTTTTGGATAACTTACTTTTCTCTTTACTCTTAAAAATATTTCCTTTTCAAAAGTAATTCTTACCTTTGTGTCTTTTTAACTTTGATTAACAAGAAAAGTTTATTTGTTTTAAAACTTATTTATTACTTGTGAGTAGATTTACATATTTACTTATAATTTTTTTTCTTTTTGTCTACAACATATTTGTACAACATATTTTTCTTTTACTTTACATGAAAAAGTTACTTTTTTAAAGAAAAATAACCCTTAGATCACCATCAGAATAAATAACTTACTTATTTTCTAACTTTAATTAATAAAAAGATTTATTTATTCTAAAACTTACTCATTTAGTTAAAGTTTATAAAAAAAAATTCAACTTATAAATAGATTACTTGTATATACACTAGTTTACTTTTAAGTAAAATTAGTTATCTCAATTCAACTAACTTTTTCCCTATTATTCAAGACATGATTATGATAATCCTGTCTAAAACCATCTCGTAGAGCGTATAATTGTAATTTAACTGACTAATGAAAGATAAGCTCCTTGAATTAATTTAATATGGATATTATTTCCACCTGTAGACGGTCTAATACGACACGCCAAATATGACCAAATGTTTGTTTCATACACTACAAGAAACATGAGTTTGCCGACCAAGAGATTAGTTGCTTAAATGTCCAGTATCAGTCGATAAAACCAATCACTGACCATAAAATATCGCTCACAAACATGGCGACCAGCAAAGGTTTTCACCTACTAGAATATAAATTAGTCAGAAAACATAGAGATTTTTTATTTACCATTATGTTGGTTGGCAAAAATTAAACTTTCATGACCATATTTTAGGTCTGAAAAAGTTAGCAATAATACTTGTCTTGAAGGTGCAAGTGGTGGTATTAAACACTGGCCAACCATTGTCATTGTTCGGGAAAAATGTCCATTTGTCGACCAAGAAAAATTTAGTCAAGGAATTAGAACCTGCGCAGTAACATTTCCCTACAACAATTTTAGTAGGCAAATGTGATGCACAACAATTTCTTACACTAGCTAAATTTTATTTATGGTCTAAAAGTCCAAATAATTGTGGCGTCTATATCCCCTGCTCGAAATTTTGGCCCAAAAATGAGGTATTCACTGTATTTCTTCTGGTCGACAAATGTCTCGTCTGTCGATTAATAATTTATTTTGGTTGGCAAGTTGTGGCGTCATATCCTTTGCTACAAATTTTGGCCTAAAAATAAAATATTCATCGACCCCTTTCATCTAGTTGACAAATACATCTAGTCGACAAATATATCTCATATAGACTGAATAATAATTATTTTGGTTGGTAAATATTGTGATGTCATATCACTCTAGAAATTTTGGTCCAAAATAAGATATTCGATTACCCCTTTCAATCTTGTTGGCAATTATGTCCCGTTTTGAATAATGCTACTTGTACATAATGTAGTTAAATAATGATTTACATACATAATGTAGTTAAATAATGATTTACATATAGATAGGCTGTTAAAAAGGGAGTGGGAAGGTTTTTTGTTTTTTATTTGATTGAAGAGATTCTAAATCAATTATATTCCAGCATATCATGTATATGTAAATCATTATGTACATGTAGCACAATTCTAATTATTTTGGTCAGTAAAAATTGTGGCACCATACACCTGCCAAAAATTTGGTCCAAAAATATGATATTTAATGACCCTCATCTAGTAGGCAAATATGTCTTGTCAAAGCCAACGAATAATTATTATGGCCGGTAGATTATTTTTTTAATGGCTAATTTTTGGTGGGTAGGTAAAAATCTAGCCAATAAAGATATGTCCGACTAAGTATTTTTATTAGTCGGTAAAAAACCGTTTTCACCTGCTAGTTTTGGGTTGGTCAGGAAAGCTATATCTTGTTGCAGTGACATGTCTTCACGTTATTGCTAGTTTGATAACATTGTTTCACAAGTTATTGCTAGTTTGATAACAAACATCAATTTCTTAAGGGATAATCGTAGCAGCGGTACCAAACCTTTAATTTATTAGCAGTCTTTCTCCAAATCTTTCGTTTATGTCATCCACGGTACCAAACCTTTCAAAATGTCGTAGCTGAAATCCAAATGGATGATTTCCATTAATTTGACCATTAGTTGACCAAATAATTGATGTTGACAATTATTTTGACTAATTTTAAGAGGTTAAAATGATAACTTTACATTGTTTTAGAATAAAATAACTAAAATCAAATAATTAGAACTAAAAACCAAAAATCAACTTCATCTTCTCCATCCACCCCACACATACCCATCCCTACCCCAAAATCACCACCACCGCCACCACTGCCATCTTCTCCACCGCTACCACTGCAATTTCTTTCACCGTAATCAATAACTACACATCTACTCACCTCCAAAATCATGATCTTTGCTTTTATTTTACAGCGCAACAGCCGACACAATGGAATAATATGACAACTGGGGAGATGAAAGAGCAGTTGACTGGGAGGATTTTCCGATGCCGAAGAAGAAGAGGAATTTGTTGAACTGGCAAACGTCCGGTACAAACTGGGGAATTTGGAACTAAAGGAAATGGATGGTGGTGCTGGTGCATAATTGAGAACACTCATAGTAGGTAGTAGTTAGAGAAGCGAATGAAAGATGTGGAAAAATGGAGTTTGGAAATTTATCAATTGGGAGAAATTACTAGAAATTTGGAAACAAAAATTGTGAAGTGTTTGGGTAAAACGTAATCATCTTCTTAACGTAAAATTTGAACTCTTTTGGGAAATTTGCGACGGAGGGGATTGTCAAGTTTCTGGGTTAAACGTCTTTATCTTCCCATAACAAATTTTGTTATGTTAACAAATTAGGAAAATGAGACAAATTTCCACCATTAAAGTTGATTTTTTCACTCCCTTTTACAAATTCTCCCCATTTTTCTTCCTCACAGTAAAGGGAATCAACATGCCTCCTTATACAACTTGGCAAAAAAGATATACTCAACAGGCCCACCATCATTCCCCATCAAATCATCATCCTCGTCGCTGCTATCAATGACATCACCATCGTCGTCCGTATATCTGGTTCTGATATGTTCAGTTGCAACCCCCAAAGATGTTGAAGAACTTTAATGGCTGCAAAAGTTGAAGAAACCCATGTTTCTCCTCTTAGATCTTTAAGTACGTTGTCACTTGTGATGATTTTGGTGGTAAGTAGATGTGTAGTTATTGATTACTATGGAGGAGATGGCAGTGGTGGTGATAGTTTTGGGGTGGAGGTGTGTCAAGTGGATGGAAAAGATGAAGTTGGTTTTTGGTTTTTAATTTTTATTATTTGATTTTAGTTATTTTATTCTAAAACCATGTAAATTTACCATTTTAACATTTTAAAATTAGTCAAAATAATTAGCAAAGTCAACTAACGGTCAAACTAACGAAAATCATCCATTTGGACTTCAATTGCGACATTTTGAAAGGTTTTGTACCATGGGTGACACAAACGAAAGGTTTGTGCAGAGCCTGCTAATAAATGAAATGTTTAGTACCGATACTACAATTATCCCATTCTTAAATAATTGAGTATAAAAATGATAGAATTACTTAAACTTGCAATATTTCCTCTAAAAAAACTTACATAATCAATTAACAAAATTACTCTATTATTCAAGTCACCAATATTGGAAAAATTCTAAATTTGCCATGAGCAATATGCAAGCAATGGGAAAAATTAAGCTTCCATTTGAGTTCAATTTATAAATTAGTCTATAAATTCAGTTAAAATCAAATATTAATTTAATCTCACATTCAAAATTATTAATCATTATTATCAACATATTTTCTGGATCTATCACTATTGCTCTTTATAATATAATCTATAAATTTCCAAAATGGAGTCTAAGTTTCTTAACGGATTTTGTGGCACAGAAAACTATATATATTTCGATCATTGTGTAACCATGGATGATCTTGACTTTAGATTGTGTCTAGTAGTACTCTTCTGTAATATGATCCCAATATATTATATACCTTATTCTTTTCTGCATGCATATGTTTTCCCTAAAATCTGCAGGAATTCAAAGTTGAATATNATATAATCTATAAATTTCCAAAATGGAGTCTAAGTTTCTTAACGGATTTTGTGGCACAGAAAACTATATATATTTCGATCATTGTGTAACCATGGATGATCTTGACTTTAGATTGTGTCTAGTAGTACTCTTCTGTAATATGATCCCAATATATTATATACCTTATTCTTTTCTGCATGCATATGTTTTCCCTAAAATCTGCAGGAATTCAAAGTTGAATATAACATGTATATTAATTTTATGACAAAAAGTGAATTATTAATGAAGTCTGATTTGTTGGATTTATTGATTTGTCACGTGGATTTACATATATAATTTATTGTGTATAAGATTATTTTAAAATTGAGCCTAATTAAAGTGATCTAATAAAATATTAAATTGTTGGACTTAGGACATCTAAATAAAGTGTAGGCCATGTGTATAGACTAGATTCCTTTAGAATTGTATTTCAT
>CAIGRP010076106.1:0-12129 GCA_903798385.1 Fraxinus cuspidata | reverse complement strand
CTCGGCTTATGAACAGTACCACCCAACTCACTATTTTATTTATGCATGATAAAGACGTTGTTTCTGAAATATCGATTTCTCCTTTAAATAATCTGAATATACTTACTATTTTGGATTATCAAGACGAATTTTGAATAGATTAACATGATGATCAACATGATCAAACAGAAAATGAACGATCAACATGATTGAAATCAGGATAATAAATTAATTCGAGCCCACTGATTTAATGACGTATCCTCAAGACAAATTTATTATCATCTCTCACGATAAAACAAATTTCGTCTTTTAAGGAAGTGGCACGATAGTAAGAGTTTCAACAAAATCAATATTATGTTTTTTGTACTTGAAAAGTCAGAATTATAATTAAGAGAAAGAAATGAGATTCAAATTTGGCGTTTGAAAATGGTTTAATTTTTTTTAATATAGAAATGCATGCTATTATAGACGTATTTGTGATCATTTGAACAACTTACAAGCCTCTTCATAATGTTGATAATAGTATGGACATTTTTTCAAACAAACAAAGGTGTTCGTCCAGACCAAAAAATAAGTGTACGTTGTAGTTGATTGTAGACATTAGTTATAGCAGACGTTGCTTATGATCTTTTTTTTTTGTGGAAATATCCAATGGTTGGAATTTTAGAAGACCATTGAAAATAATTTCATTAAATATTAAGAAATTTAAGTAACAACAATTTGGTCCAAAAAATTTAAATAAAATTTCTCCGAAAAAATATATATAAGATAAGGACCCGCACCAGAACCACAACTCGACGTGGGCTCATACTAGATGGCGAAAACTTGAGTAAGTGACATTTGGATCAACCAAAAAGGGATCCATCTCTTTTCCATTTTAAAAAAATAATGGTACCCATTGTAACCCAAACCTAAAAGCCTAACTACCCACTGATATACCAAACATTTTTGACCAAGGTTCAATCAAATTATTCAACTTTCAAGTTGGAAGTGGGTAACTTTGAAATTTAATATTTCATTCAATTTTCAATGATTTTTGATAAATAAATATATCATGTTANTGGGTAACTTTGAAATTTAATATTTCATTCAATTTTCAATGATTTTTGATAAAAAAATATATCATGTTAATCATCTTCGAAGTTAAACATGAATGTACTTGGTCCTGTTAGTTTCGAAGTTCGAGTCCACTTAAATTTGAGGTCAAAGTTGCCAAAAATTACAATTTCTAAAAGCCATTTCCAACAGAAAATTGATTATGAATCTTTAGCACAATTCATATATTTTGAACGAAATTAAAAGTTGAATTGAATAGATCTATTTAGGTAATAACAAGTGAAATGTCGACATTTGTGTATCTCCTATGGTGTGAATTTGACCCGCTTTTGACTCTTCTAACTTCGAAATTCCTATAAACTTTTTATTGATAGACTTTAGAAGAGTTAGCGAAACTATTCAAGACTCGTGAAATATTACTCAACCTCTGTTTGGTACACATTCTTTCAAAATACATTATTTCAAAACTCATTTTCAACCACATATTTTTCAATAAAATAATATTTTCCATCACATCAATAATTTTTCCTTACTTTTTAATCACATATTTCCCATTATATCACTATTTAATTTTTTTTCTTAATAATGTCCATCAAACACATCTTCATTTTGACTTTCGACTCATTTATCACATGTTTATAAATTAAATCGGTCTAATAACCCTTCGCAAACATATCTGTGAACAACAATGCCGACTCATTTGACCTAGTCCGGCTCCGAGAAACAGTAAACTAATACACAGCTCTAATAGTGGGTTCTCTTCGGTGAGCATCTATAGAGAAATCAAAACCTGCTTAAGCCATGATAAGCAGCGAAGCGAAGGGAGGCATATTGGATAGGCTGTCACAGCTTGAGGACCTGTACTTCCCTCGCGCGGTACAATCCTCCGCAGCCACTCCCTCCCAACGCAAGTCCCTCCTCCTCGACCTCCTTTCTCGCGACGTCGCCGTGTTCTTAGGTACCCGCTTTCTCTTAATCTGATTTGAATTGGTTCCTAGTATATGCTTATTTATGCACCTATGTATATATGCGTGTGCCTGTAACTGTCTTTTTAAGTAATTGGGTATGTGTTTTTTTATCATAGATATGTTAAAAGTGATCAATTATTTAAAGTCCCGTCAAATTGTTTTATAATTTTTGAGTTGTCCTCCGTCTTTTGTTGAAGTTAGATATGGATAGTGAGGTCCATTTTTGTTTATGGACAATTCATCTGATGTAATTTCATGTGCTTAGATTATATGTAACTCGTTCCCACGGTTAAGAGGGAAATGCTTGATGCACTGCACATTGCATTTGATTGTGGACATATTCTGTATTTATTAAATGCACACGCAAACAAGGATTACTTCACAAGTTCATAAATTTCTGACTTTTGCTCTAATCCTGTACTTAATTTGATGAATTTAGAGCGGTATGGATCAAAATTATCCCTTGAGGAACTCAAAGAATTTGATGTGTTGAAAGATGATTACGAAATCAATTGGCATTTAAATCGGCTAAGGAGCGTCATCAGTCCAACCGAGGAGGATAAGAAGTCTAAGTCTGCAAAGATCAGGAATCGAAGGCTGGCGTATATGGATAACTTAATGGCAGGTGGGCAATATTTTTCTGAGGATGCAATGAGGGAAAGAGAGCCCTATTTGCATCATGAGTATGTGGGAAAATTTCAGGACTTGAGTGGGAGGAGCATGGCGAGGCCTGGGGAGCGGTGGTCGGAGACGTTGATGAGGCGATCTGAGGAGGCCATATTAGTGGAGAAAATTCGGGTGGAGCAGCAACGATTGGGTGTGGCTCAGAGTGATTGGGTTGGAATTGAAAGAGAAAGGCAAGAAGAGGAAGAAGAGGAGGAGGAGGAGGAAGAAGAAGAAGAAGAAGAAGAGGAAGAAGAGGAGGAGGAAGAAGAAGAAGGTGGAGGTAAGGAGGAGTTGGAGAAGGGAAGAGAGGACTTGACAGTTGGACTCGATACTAAAAACTCTAGGAGCTTTGAGGTAAAAAAAGTACTGTCTTTTGATCAATTCAATTTTGCATTCTTAGTTTCATATCCTTTTCTTTGTATATGTTGATGCACATCCTCAAACAAATAAATCTGCCCCTTTCTGTTTTTGATTAAAATAGGCAACCGGTTTTGCTAAATGTGATTCATGATTTTGGTAAAAGTTTCTATTATTGTTCTTCCTGATTGTACTTGTCTTCACACAAGAGTTATGTTAAAATATGTTCTTTAATTATTATCTGAAACCTTGTTACTCATCAGACCACAGAGGTATTGAATGATATGGCCATCCTTATACTTAAGTGTTCACATATCTCTTTCACATGACATGTGTGTTACCTGTTTGTTTCATGCATTGACACTGTGAAGAGAGCTCCTACTGCTCTTTAGTTTACTATAGGTAGCCCATGTTTGAGCCCCCATCCTTTAAAAACTCATTTTTTTCCCAAACTCATTTTCAACCACACATTCTCACAATAAAATAATTTTACACGTGACCAAAAGCTTTTCCCTACTTTTTAACAACACATTCTCCAAAAAATCACAATTCCAAAAAATATTCTCCCGAAAAATGGGGCTCAAACAAACCCTAAATATTTTGAAACTGAGATATTTTTGCATGGCATATATCTCTGAAAATCCTGTAATTGGTAGAAATAACCGTAACTTCTATTAATGTAAATAATCGTGGTACTCTTTCACTTGTATGTTTGCCAGTCTTTTATTTGCCTTTTTAGGCTGACTATTTATTTTTCTTTTCAGAACATCTATCTGTCTTCACCTCTGAAACAAATAGTTGAAGTATTGAAAGGGGTACTATCAAAGCATATAGAGAAGTTGTTTTCGAATGTGATAGCGGCATCCATGGAGTCATCAGATTTGTTCTATTTTTCCTTTAATTAACACCCCTAGAAAAATAAGGAAAATTCTCAAGATCAACGTTTCCTTAATACATGCACTAACTAATGTCAATTTCTATGTATAGAAGGCTTTTCAAAGATACCTTCCATTCTTTAACTACAGACCGATTTCAGAAATCACTCCTTTTTTTAACATACCGTGTTGGCGATCTTTAAATTCAATTTCCCTATTTGCACTCTCTCAAGTCCAAAGTTCCTAAATGAGAGAAATGCCGATTTTTTAGTTATGAGCTGGCTTTTTGTAATCTGAAAAATGGGAAAAGAGTGATAAATATAGTTTGACCTTCCAAAACAGAATTTTTATTGTGTCATCTCCATGTGAAGTGTAGTGGATGGACTTTTTTAGAGAACTATGTCATTTGACTCATTTATATTCGTAATATGATGCCAAGCATGTTTTGACTATTAAAATAGGTTGCATAAATGATGTGATTAGATTATTAGCTTTCTATATTCTCTGTTTGAACTATGCATCGTAGTGTAGGCAAAGAATAGATCCTCGGTCAGGCCATATCTATCATTTGGGTTCCTCTTTATATTGCTGCCTGGAGTTTACATAACTACCTTGACTAACTTGTGTAGTTGGCTTAATATTGATTTGAAATTCAGGATCCATGTAAGTTGCCAGATGGCATGGGTTTTGCGATTGGTTCTCCCCTTCTCAATTTGTTATGAAGATCTTTTGGTTGCATTTAGGCATCTTGACTTTTATATTGTTCTAGGAGTTCTGCGCCGTTTACTGGAACAAAAGAAATGAAAAAAATTCCTAGCTTTTAGCCATACCGTGAGCTAGAATTTATAGGATAACTGACTTCTAAAGGGAATCTGGGCAACTAGACTTGGGCGCATTTGGCAGGGAAAAGCCAAAATCCTTTTCTGGGAATACGAAGTTGCTTGTTTGAATAATTTTCTGGAAGCGCTTGTTTAGAACAACTTTTAGAGGAAGCTCTTCTACAAAAACTATAAACAAAAGCAGAAGTTGTGCCAAACGGCCCCTAAGTAGCTATATTCATAATTTCTTGTGTAGCTGGTTTTCAGCGCTTTTTTTTTTTTTTCTCATTTTCTTTTTCTTTCCATGACCTGCTGGATCCGTATAAAAAGAAATTAGAAACAATCCATTATATGTGCTCCTTTTAAGCACGTATCAACTTCGTGAAAGCTAGAAAGAAGGTTGAAAATGGCATATATGGTATTTATCTTTTTCAGTTATTGCAGCTGTTTTAAAATATGATCTTATAGCTTTTAAGTTTACCAGCTGCACTCGAATCAGGGGGCCTGCAACAATGGGCAATCTTCAACAGCAGAACCCATCGGGGAAGATAGTTCGTCCCCTGAGGGGATGAAAGATCGGATGGAGCAGTTCACCTATATCATGCAGCAAAAGTTTTTGGCAGGGGAAGATCATCAGCATCTGGACTACTCCAAAATTGACGAGGATGAGACCTTAGACGAACACTGGATGAAAGAAGTAAATCATGACGCTGAAGAAAAATACTTCGATGATATCTGAGAAGAATAGCTGCTACACAACTGTCTGGTGTCATATTTTCTTTATGTTTTCATATTATCGAGCCAGTAGAATTCACTTGTAATTATGTATGTCTTGTTTTTGTTCATATCGTATCAAAAACCCATTTTTCTTTTAGAAAAACGACTTCTTGTGCCGTTTTGTTCCTATTATGAATTGAGAAGCATATCTTTCTATGAACACACTGAATGCTAAGCCTCTGGTTGGAAAGAATTTTTGTGTGAGCTTCGTTATCAATGTTAAATAAGTTGCGAGTGGACGAGTTAGGAAAATAAATCGCCCGAACCTGCTCTAAGCTCGTGTTTGTCCTTTGTTTGACAAGGTAGACACTACATGGCTCCAAACGAGGATGGGTGCCTCAGCCGTCTCATTCTCCAACAAAGAGACGAACGAAACCAAGAAAAAGCTCTCCAACTTTAAATCCATTTTTGCTATTAATAATTTAAATCAATGAATTTACCCACCCCTCAATTAGAGAAAGCCCAACAAATCTCTTATAATTAATTAATTAATTGTGTAATATTTTCGTCAACCTAGCAGCCGCAACCGTCCAATACTAATCCTAGACTCCTTGTTGAATAAGGAAATATGGGAGATACTCTCCTCTTACCATAATTCAAAATCTAACTTTTATATATTTTGAGACACAGCATAAATCTTCATTAGCAAATCTCACAATTTTCTTCTACATTTTGATTCACAATGAATTTCAAGACACCACCGGTGGATGATTACTGTCGTGCATGGCAGGCTAATGATCTCGATGTACCAAGAATCGAGCCAGGTAAAGAGGGTGATCATTTTCTCATCCAAGTTCACATGGAGAAAACTTATTTTCCGTTGGAGGAAGAAGACGACGAAGAGAAGCCAGATTATCTACTCGATTACGACTGTGACACGAACATTTTGACATTTTGGGAACCTTGTGAGAGATTAGAGCGCAACAACTTGCCATCGAATAGAATCTCGAAAATCCTTTGTGAGGTTGGCGTGCCATTGCATAGACAGGGTTTCATGTTGGACCGAATCTCGGACGAGGCTGATGAAATTGCCAATGCACCCTTCAACAAGTACAAGAAGATTTTGTCCATGATTGTTTCCATAAGTATAGTGGCTGAAGCCAATGATGAACCGTCCTTTGAAGATTAGGGTTTTTTAAAGATTTTCTTATTTTTATTTGGGGTTCATTCCTAGGATTGTATTTGTTTAAAGAACAATAATTAGGTCCCTTTGTCTCTTTGTTCATATTGCACAAACATCAAGGTTTCCAATCAATTACTCGATATTCTTCATGATTCTTATGAATACAAGACATAATATAACAAAAAATATCTTTCTTATACCAAGAAATCAGGTGGCATCAAAGAGTCGCTAAACCATCGAGAGTCGCTAAACCATCGAGATCAACTGATTCACTAACCAGAAGTAGAAGAATAGCCCAGTCTGAGGATATCAATTACTCTGAATATTAGCCAAGTCTCATAGGCCAAAGTGACTTACCAATGTCTAAAACTCGCGTAGCCCACAGAATCTGCATAAGTGATCAGCTCGGCAAGACATGCTCTGCCCATTGGGGTGTCGAGTCCAACACGAGTATTATGACAGGATTAGATAAAACCTAGCAAGACATGTTGCATCGTTTAATGAAACAAGTTCATAGTTGACACAAAGATTGTTGGTAGATAGTATATTGAAATGGGTGGAGGTCAAGGGTTGCGATAGATCCTCAATTCCCTTTAAGGTTCTTGCGGAGGAGTCTGTTGGTATTGTAGAAATTAAGAAAACTATGACTTCTTATTCCAATAAAACTGAATGATGAAATTACATAATAAATGTTTTTATATTGACTCGCTAGAAAATATAGAAAAATATAGAAAATATGAAACCTACCAATAATAGGAAACAAGTAAATAAATAATAAAATAATCTAACATCCCCCTTCAAACTTATGATGCTATTGCTAGAAGCTGGAGAGTTTACCAAATAAGAAATGAAAAACGCGAAGTGGAGTGCGCCATGGTAAACGTGTCGACAATATGCACTGAAGAATGAACGAAAGGCAATGTGATTGTGCCAAGTTGAAAATGATGTCGAGCGACGTGATAATCAATCTCAATATGTTTGGTCCGCTCATGAAAATACCAGATTACATGCAATCTGAATAGCACTCTTATTATCATAATATAAGAGAGTAGGTTGATGAAGATAAATAATCATATATGCAAGCAACCAACGTAACCAAACTATCTTACAAGTAGTAGAAGCCATGGCGCGATATTCTGTTTCTATAGAAGACCTAGAAACAATATTTTGCTTCTTACTCTTTCAAGAAATAAGACAATCACCAAGAAAAATACAGAAGCCAATGGTGGACTTGTGATTTGTAGGATCACTAACCCAATCAGCATCAGAGCACGCATGTAGCTCTAAGGATGAAGTAGACGGAAGTAAAAGACTCCGAAATTGAGTGCCCCGAAGGTACCTTAGAATACGAAAAACATCAGCCCACTAAGCTGTAGTGGGCGCAGTAACAAACTGACTAACTATATGAACAACATTTGGAATATCTGGACAAATGATGGTGAGATAAACCAAGCTGCCAACAATAGTACGATATAAACTAGGATCTGGCAAGGGAGAACCATCAGACGGAGAGTACCGAGCATTAGTCTCAAGAGGGTTATCAACAGCCTTATTATCGGTAAGACGTGCACACTCAAATATATCAGCTATATACTTGGACTGTGATAAAATATAACCTTTCGGAGAGGAGGCGACCTCAATACCCAGAAAATAACGCAGCGTGCCTAAATCTTTCATTGGACGACAACAAGCTAACTCAGACAAAAGGATGACAAATCCACACTAGAAGCTGTAACTTCCGGTGCTTTGAGCTAATCCAAAACATAGAGTCCCCCTTGCCTACGGTCTGTCCCAATCAGCTTCTGAGATTGAGGGTCCTGCACATAACAAGTGTAAGAAGAAAAAGAGACTAAGTATCCCAACTCACATAATTGACTAACAAAAATAAGATTCAAGTAAGACTATGAATGTAATAAACATCCGGAAGAGGCAAACAAGATGTAACAATTGAATCAAAACCTACTAATGACATAGGAGTGCCATCAACGGTCACAATTGACACATACGAATTGAGAGAAAAAATATATAATGATAGATTAGGTGACATATGATGAGAGGCGCCAGAATCTAAGACCCACAAGGAGGGAGATATAACTGAAGTACTAGAAGATGACAAACCTATATGAGAGGAAGCAAACATGGCATGTGGCTGTAAGACAAGAAACTTTTGAAATTGCTCAAACATATATGTATCTAGTGATGGTGCAGCCACTGCATTATTAGGCTGGGTGATCGATTGCCAAATTTCCATGGAGGAATCTGAGATGGTAGTGGTGGCTGTTGAGGTTCGTCGTCGTTGCTACTGCTGCTACTGGGGTTGTGGTGGTTGAACTTTCTTCAACAGTAACGAGCATTGAGCCTTCAAGTGACCTTTTTTCTTATAGAAAGCACATTCATCAGAAGAAACCTTTGAATTCACATTCATCAGAAGAAACATTTGAATTCGACCTATTTTGATTATTATTCAGGGGTCTTTGAGGCACTGCAAAAACAGATGGAGTAGACGTTAGAACAGTCAGTCTGCCTGAGACTTAAGACGTATCTCCTCAACTAAAAGTTCATTGACTACCGAATCAACATACGAGAGTGGACTACGACGCAAAATTGTCCCACGCAGTCCCTCAAAATCACGACGGAGTGTCATCAGATATTGTACCAGTCGCTGATCGTCTTTACAAGTGAAGTAAGGTGGGAATGTTCGTAATTCGACGGACTCTATAAGTGCTAATTGATCCTATAATTCTGACATGTCAGAATAAAATTCTTGAATACTCAAATCCTTCTGCTGGAGAGCACGAATATATGTCTCCAACTGATAGTGTCTTGCAAAGTTAGACTGGATGTTTAGTCTTGCCAGATGATCCCAAACCTCTATGGCAGTCTTATACTTTGCCAACTGAGCACCTATAGAGTGCGTGACAGAATTATTTATCCAAGTGATAATCTTCGAATTATCAGCCTTCCAAACACCCAACGACTCTGCATAATCAGAAGTCTTGTCTGTAGGTTGAATTCTTGTACCCGCAACATAACCCCACATAGATTTGCCCCTCAAAAAATTCTTCATAACATAACTCCAATACGAATAATTTTTACCATCTAATTGCACACCAATCGACTGGAGGAATCATCTTTATGACCAGCTATGATGAGGAAAAAGTAAAGAAGATTGACAAATAATTACCAAACAATAAACGAAATCAAATTGAATGTGTAATCAAACCAAAATCCAAGCAAGAAGTGCGGAAGCGCAAAAAAATAAAAGAAAACGATTGTACGGACGTAATGTGGCTAAGAATAATCTTTTTTCAATAAGATGAACAAAATCCATGGAGGAATGGTGGCTCTAATACCATGTAGAAATTAAGAAAATTAGGGCTTTTTATTCCAATAAAATTGAATGAAGAAATTATATAATAAATTTGTTTATATAGACTTACTAGAAAATATAGAAAAATATAGAAAATAGGAAATCTACCAATAATAGAAAACATACTAATAATAGGAAACAAGTAAATAAATAATAAAATAATATAACGGAAATTAGCTCTTGCGATCTTGGCGATATGGCATCACGTCCCAATTTCGGTCTCAATGAGCTTGAAAATCAAAATGTTAACATCACTAATCGAAAAACACAACTCTAGAATGGAATGGAGCTTAATCGACTTCTTCAATCTTGGAACCCTCAGCATTTGCATCTGCTTCCTCCAATGTAGGCATGTCAACATGAGCATCATCCTCATAAATGCTCAAACCAAGTTTAAGCATTCGGTGAATCCTGTCGCCAAAGGTGTTTGG
This sequence comes from Fraxinus cuspidata, assembly GCA_903798385.1. NCBI lineage: Eukaryota > Viridiplantae > Streptophyta > Magnoliopsida > Lamiales > Oleaceae > Fraxinus > Fraxinus cuspidata. The sequence goes on along the minus strand of CAIGRP010076106.1, from coordinate 1,709 downwards.
TCTCTCAAGGCTGAATCCGAAAGTAAACAGAGTAGTCTCGAACAGCAACAAAACCAAATCCTTTGCAGACTTTTCGTTCTTGTCAGCATCAGCCCCCTTCCAAAGCTCTTCCAACATAAACGAGATTGGGAATTCAAGAGTGGTTGCCCCTCTTTGTTAAATTTGATGATTTCCCCCACTAAATTGACGACAACTCTTGAGAAATTGGAAACTTCCAACTTCTCCATGGGAAATGGGAATATAATTACTAATTATTCTTGGATTCGATTGCACATAAATCATACGAGAGGGAGAGAAGATAGTGATTTTTTTTTAATTTCTAATTTTTTTAATAATTAATTTGAGACTCGTTCACACTTTTTTTTTTAAAATGGGATTATGGTTACAATTATTTCTTTATTTTCTATTTTTTAAATAGGAGGGTATATTCGTCATTTAATAATTTTTTATTGGGAAATTGAATAAAAAATGATGAAAATAATGTGTTGTGTAATTAAATGTGTGTTTGAGCCACATTATTTTGGAAGAATATATTTTGGAATAGTAGATTTATGGAGAATGTGTGGTTGAAAAAGAAGGAAAAGTTATTGATGTGATGAAAAATATTTGAAAAATATGTGGTTGAAAATGAGTAGACGAATGCAAATGAAAATTTTAACGTGGTTCAAACATGAACTAAATATATAATTAAAGATGAAAATACTAAAAAAAATAAAAGGTATAAACATTTTTCACAATAATAATGAAAGATNAAAAAAAAACTTTCAAAATCGATGGCTAATAGACTCTCAATAATAGATTTGACAATTTTCAAAATCGCTACTAAAATTACTCGAAATCGATCTGTTCATAAACGTTCGAAATTGATACTTTAAAAAATGCTTATAATCGGTACTCTGAAACTCCCAAGCAGACCTTTAGAGATTGTATTCAATTTGGATTTTTAAAAACTTTTGGAGACCTCTTTAAATAAACGACTTGTAGAATTCAATGAACTTCTATTATTTTTGTCGTTGACTTTTTACGGAATCCATTTAGCCTATGTTTGTCTCGTATTCTTGTAAAAAAAATATATATATACTCATTTTCAATCACATATTTACACAATAAAATATTTTACAAGTAAATTCAAAAAAAATTTCTACTTCTTAACCACACATTCTCTAAACAAAAATACTATTCAAAATAATATTTTTCAGATTTTAATAATGTCAAACTGGGGCTAATATTCATCCAAAAAACGTTGGATGCAACTAGGACTCTTGTATTATATTATACATTGTATTTGGATAGTAATTGCATACAAGTTTAATGTAGTTAGAAGTCTATAAATGTACCTTTCAATCAAAATGAAAATTCTATCATCAGGAGAGCTTATTAGTTTCTTCAAACATTTTCCATAAATAAAAGCATGGAAAAATTTCATTGATAAGACATTGACTATGACCTATTTCAAATCTAAGAAATAAGGTTTACTTTTTCAAAAATCAAATATTAATTTGATTATATTTATAGAATAATTAATTAAACAATATTTTATTAATTAAATATATTATGGTAATAATATTATATAATTTATGGTCACAATTATGTATTAGTATTAGTCACAATTATAGAACAACAAATTTTACAAGTCACAATTTATTTCTCGACTCAAATGTTGAATAAATTAATTGGTCACATTATGTTTTTTGTCACAAATCACAAAT
>CAIGRP010076101.1:0-10926 GCA_903798385.1 Fraxinus cuspidata | reverse complement strand
TTTAAAAAAATGAAAAATTATAAAAATTTTAGTTTACCAAATATATTTGAATAATTTGACTTTTAAAAATAAATAAATACTTGAAAAATATATTATTGTCTCACTCTAATGAATGAGGGCAATAATGAATTATTAAAAACTTAAAAAAATAAAATAAATTAAACGTGATAGTAAACGAGGCAAGGACCCCACGCCGCCTTGCCTTAAAAGGGTAACAAAACGAAAAATTGTCTGACGTGGCGTGGCGTGGCAAGGCGGGGCGGGGCGGGGCGGGGCGGGAGGGGTTGCTCCGACCCCGACCCGCCTCGTTTCCATCCTTACATGCATCAGTAGTGAAATTTATTTATGATTCTCTAATTACAGAATTTCAGTAGTGGCAAGGAGTTGTCGGGAGAGAGAAAGCAATTCTTGTTAGATGTATTGTATCTGCCTTCGTTGAAATTTGACAGCCAGCCATCATGTCTGTGGGAATTGAACCCGGTTCAATTGATGCTCTTATAATTTGTGTAAACGCGTTTTTGGCAAATGCGACTTTATTAAATCATATTTTCAACCAAATTACGACACGTGGATGAATCTTGGCTGTTGGTTTGAATTATGGATGGTTCTTTTTATTATGCCATATTTATTTGGCATTCTCAAGTTTTGCTTTAGGGTTTCATTATGTTCTCCCTCTGGGGGTATGCCGTTATGAGGGTTTTCCCTGTGTTTTCGATCTTTCTGTATTTTTTCTCAAATTTTAGGGTTTATTGATTTTTCCCTTGATTTATCGTGCACCGAAACCCCCTTGATCTTAGTCTTTTTCCAAAGGCTCTTACGAGGTCTTGAGAATCTAAGATTAATCAAATACGGGTGTGCACCTGGAGAATTTTGTAGGAGGAATCTGTGAAACATTATTTTGTGATCTATGTTATTGTGTTTTCTTTAGATTTTTAATCTCCATATTCTCTGCAAGTGCCTGATATTTGAAAATCATGTTCTACTGTGTGTATTATTGTGATTTTCTGATTGACACAAGTCTATACTCTTGTCGTTCTTTGCATATTTGTGTAAGTTGTCTTCTGTCTATGAGTCTTACTTGACTATAACATGGCTTATGCTACATTTAAAGTCAGTCAGTTTGATGGAAATATTGATTTCAATTTGTAGAGTCAAAAAATGAAGGATATCTTAATGCAAATGAGATGTGTTAAGACTTTAGATGATAGTTGGCCTGTTGAATTACTTCCTACAAAGAAAGCTGAACTTGAAGAAGTTGCTTGGAGTACTATTTTCTTGTACTTATCTGAAAATGTGGAAAGAAGTATTGGTAAAACTAAAACTGCCTCTGAACTGTGGTGGTTTGAAGTACGTTTCATACACTGATTCTCTACTCCAACTAAGTGTTTATTATTAAAACAATTCATTTCTTTCAAAATGGATCCAACAGTTGATTTGGATGAAAACTTGAATAGATTTACAAAACTCACCCAAAACTTGGCTAATTGTGATGAAAAACTTTCAAAAGATGCGATGATCGTAGTCTTGTTAAATTCCATTAGTGACAGATGTAAAGATAACAAGATTGTTTAGAGCATGGTAGGAAGAACTTGCTACTAATATCATAATAAATTCTTTAAGGAATAAGGCTCTAGAGCTAAAATTTGATTCTGGTAATCATCTAATTGGAGATGGTTTGCTAGTAAAGGGGAAAGGTTTTGGTAAACTAAATTATCATCTAAAGTCTTTTACAGAAAATAAAAAAAGATTTAATGATAAGCATAAGTCCAAATACCAAACTTCATGCAAAGTATGTGACTAAGACTACTCCAACTAAGTGTTTATTATTAAAACAATTCATTTCTTTCAAAATGGATCCAACAGTTGATTTGGATGAAAACTTGAATAAATTTACAAAACTTACCCAAAACTTGGCTAATTGTGATGAAAAAATTTCAAAAGATGCGATGATCGTAGTCTTGTTAAATTCCATTAGTGACAGATATAAAGATATCAAGATTGTTTAGAGCATGGTAGGAAGAACTTGCTACTAATATGATAATAAATTCTTTAAAGGAATAAGGCTCTAGAGCTAAAATTCGATTCTGGTAATAATCTAATTGGAGATGGTTTGCTAGTAAAGGGGAAATGTTTTGGTAAACTAAATTATCATCTAAAGTCTTTTACAGAAAATAAAAAAAGATTTAATGATAAGCATAAGTCCAAAGCTAAGCTAAAGGTAATAAATGCTATTACTCTAGGAAACTGGAAAATTTTCCAAATTGTTTTAAAAAGAAAAATAACTTGAAAGATAATAAGTTTGATGAATGGAGTAATGCTTTAGTGTATAATAAAGTTAAGTCTAATTCTGGATTGGTCTTTGTTAATATGGAAAAACAATTGAGTGATAAATGGATTCTTAACTCAGGTTTTCCATATTTGCCCAAATAAAAACAGTTTTCTTGATTTTAAAAGGGTTTCTGGGGGGCAAGTGATCATGGGAAACAATTTCACCTGTAAAGTCAAAGGAATATGGACTATAAAATTGTTATGGGAAATCGAAATGTTTTATTTCTTAGAGAAACTATGTATATACTTGACTTGAAGAGAAACTTAGTATCCTTATGTATGTTAGATGATATGAAGTTTAACATAAATATAGATCAAAGGCATATTAAAATTTTTAGGGGTAATGATTTAATCATAAGTACTCCTAAGAGACATGGTCTCTATTTTTTGAAAGCAAAACCTCTGCTTGGCTTAACTGCTTCTGTTGTTTCTAAACAGTTTATACTTGCAAAATTATGGCATGATAGACTTGGTAACATTGGGAAAAAAGCTTTAAATTTTTTACAATCTAAAGGAGTTTTTGGAAAATAAAATCTTGGTGATTTTGATTTTTGTGAACAATGTATTATAGAGAAACAAGTCAAACTACATTTTCCAACTGGAATTCATAAATCCAAACAAATATTGGAATACTTATAAGCTGATTTATAGGGTCTTGCTGTGGTGTGTACCTTATCTGATTTCAAATATTATTTACTGATCATTGATGATTTTTCAAGAAAAATTTGGATTTTCTTATCAAAAAACAAAGATGAAACTTTTTCTATTTTTAAAGTCTGGAAAACTCAAGTTGAGAATCATACTGATCATAAAATAAAAGTCTTAAAGACTGACAATGGTTTTGAATTTTGCAACTATGAATTCAATAATTTTTGTAAAGAACATGATATTTTGAGGCAAAAAACTATCACTTATACTCTTCAATAAAATGGAATAGCTGAAAGAATGAATATGACTTTATTAAATAAAGTTAGGTGCATGTTTTTAAGTTCTTATTTGCCTAAATTGTTTTGGAATGAAGCTCTTAAAACTGCTGCATATCTTGTAAAGGGAAGTCTTACTAGAGTATCTTGTAAATATAGAAGTCCTACTAGAGCTTTATTTTGATGTACTTGAATCAATTTGGTCTAATAATTTTTTGAACTATGCCCACCTGAAAGTATTTGGTTGTGCTGTATATGCTCATCAAAACATTGACAAATTAGAACCTAGATAACTTAAATGTGTTTTTTTGAGCTATGATGAAAATGTTAAAGGCTACAAATTATGGGTAAAATTTGAATAGGGGTATAAAGTCAATATTAGAAATTACGAAATCTTTAATGATTTTAGTGCCTTGTTTGGAAGGAAAAGAAAATGCAGTAATTAAAAAACTTATTCAAATTGAGGTGGAGCCTTCTCACATTGAGTAAGATACTCCTATAGTAGATGAATTGGTTCTAAAGAAAATGTTTCTATACTAGAAACTGGTAATGATCAAGAAGTTCATCAATCTAACCAATCCGATTCTACTTTTCTTTCTCTTGATGAATATCAATTCACAAGAGATAGGGGAAGGAACATATTAGACCTTCTACTAGATTTGACAGTGTTGATTTTGTTTCCTTATTTACTTATCAAGAACAGTTTGAAAATGAGTCAAACTCCTATGATGATGTCATTAAGTACAAAGAAAATAAAATTAGATAGCTGTCATGGAAGATGAAATGTCTTTACTTCTTTAAAACAAAACTTGAAAACTTGTTAACAGGTCTAAAGGGTAGAAACAGATTGACTGTAAGTGAATCTATATAGACTAAAACAAGGAGAATGAGATAGTAAAAATGCTAGATATAAATCTAGACTTATGGCAAAAGATTTTACTAAAAAAGAAGGTGCTGATTACACTAAAATGTTTTCTCTTGTTATGAAATATATTACTATTAGATGCGTACTCGCTCTTGCCGTTCAATTTAAATAGGGACTTGATCAATTAAATGTTAAAATTGCTTTTTGTATGATGAGTTAGATAAAGTAATTTACATGAGATAACTAGTTGGTTTTGAAAAAGGAAGTCTTGAAAATACAGTTTGTCTATTAAAGGGGTTCCTATATGATTTAAAACAAGCACTTAAGCAGTGGTACAAAAGGTTTGACATTTTTGTTCTAAAACTTGGTTTCAAAAGGAGTCAATATGACATCTGCTTATACTGTAATTGTGACGAAACTAAAAAATTCTCTGTCTCTAGTCCTTTATGTGGATTATATGTTGTTTGCTAACTGTGATAAATTTGAGATTGATAATATCAAATTGAAATTCAAATCTAAATTTGGTACGAAGGATTTTGTTAATGTTAAAAAGATACCAAGCATGTAGATTTGGAGAAATAAAGAAAGTGACTTGCTATTCTTAAATCAACATGAATACATGGTTAAAATTTTGAAAAAAATTAACATGTATGGCTGCAGACTTGTAACCTTAACTTTTGTTAATCATTTTAAGTTATCTTCTGAATACTACCCTAAATTTGAAAATGAATATGATAGAATGTCTAAAATTTCTTATACAAATGCTGTTGGTTTTGTTTTATATTTGATAATTTGTACATGACTCGATCTTGCATTTAGCGTTAGCATATTAAGCAGATTTATGAGTAACCCTGGGGAAAAACATTGGAATACTTTAAAATGGTTATTAAGATATCTTAAAAACACACCTAATTTATGTTTAATATTTAAATCAAATAAAGATGATATATATTTGAAGGGATATAAAGATTCTAATTTTGTTGGAGATAGAGATAATAGGAGATCAACTTCAACCTATTTTTATACCTTATGTGAAATTGTTGTTAGCTGGAAATCACAACTTCAAAAAGTTGTTGCTCTATGTTCTACGAAAGCAGAATATATTGCTGCTACTGATTTTTTAAAAAAGGAAATGTGGTTAAGTGGTTTATTATCTGAACTTAGATTTGTTGATAATCATGCTATATTGTTTTCTGATAATTAAAATGCTATTCATTTTAGTAAAATTCATATGTTTCATGATAGAACAACATATATTGATGTTAAATACCATTTTATAAGAGATGTGATTTCAAAAGGAATTTTTAGAATTGGTAAAGTTGCAACACATTTTAATCCATCTGATATGTGTACAAAAGTTAGTCTTTTAAATAAATTTGCTAACTGCTTGAAACATCTATCAATTGATTCTTTGTAATATATGTAATGGTATTTAGAGTAAATGAAAAGTGAAATTGTGGTAATGCTCATGGCCACACTTAGAGTTCCAAATTATGGTAGCAAGGTGGAGAATGTTGAATTTGAACCCTAGTCTGAATATTGGTGATTCCAGAATTTGTGTTGAAATTGTGTTTATTATAAATGCGACTTTATTAATAATGCGGTTTTAACTAGATTGAGACATGTGGCTCGATCTTGGCTGTTGATGGCTGGATTCTAAATGGTTCTATTATTCTTTGTTTGTGCCATTTCACTTAGCACTTTTGAGGGTTTCCACTTTTCTGGCTGCATACTATGGTTTTTGAAAGAACTCTCTCGTATGTCTAGGGTTTCTTCTTCTGGTCTTCATCTCTCAAATTCCTGATTTGAGATTTATGATTTGTAATCTTTAGCCCCTGATTTGTGATACTTTGAGTGAATATTTGTAAGAGCGTTAGGGTTCTTTTGAATTACTATTTTTAGAGGGTTTGAGAATATTTTTGGTGATTCTTTGTAGATCGATCGTTGTGTCTTTGAGAGATAAGTGTTCCTTTATTCTCTCTACATTGGTTAAATATTTGTAACCCTTTTTTTTTTTGCCATTTTGGGCTATTTAGTGCAACAGAGTATAATCCCATTTACTGGATGCTCAACGAGGGATATAGTTGTTGGAAGTGGTCGCCGAACCTCCGTTGTTTAGGCCGAAAGAAACTGCTTGTTTTGATTTTAATTTCCGCACTTTTATTTTTCTCTAAAACCGTTTATTGTTGCTTCTCAACACTACACTAATATCATGTGAACCTAGTCCTACACCAACTTGCATAGCAAAGTGGAGAAAATAATTGATTATCAAATCATTATCAATATAACTTCTATGATGGTGATTATTTTGTTTTATTTTAGTGACTTGGTCCAAAAAGTGACGTGCATTATCATGATAATTAAGGTTATGGATGATGTGGACATGTTTGGCCAAGAAATCACGGTATCGTGTTCAAATTTAATTTTTTTTCGTACTAATAAATGTATAATTTTATTTGTTTATTTGTTTTGTTAGGTGGGGTAGGAAGGAGTAAAACATGAGTCCTCAATTAGAATGTCTATAAAAATTATAATAAAAGAGATACTATGAAAAGATTAACGTACGTTACTATACATGAGATAAAATGATATTTGTATTAGTAGACCTTAATCAAAATTAGTTCAAATATATATATTTTTTTGTGTTTAGGAATTACTTTGAAATATTACGTTTTGTTATTGAGAAAATAATTTAGCTGAAATTACGGTGTTAACTTGTCATTCAAGTCGAGTGGTCCATTTCAAGAAGGAATTTATTCCTTCTAGGATATACGCGTTATTTAGTTACCAACCATAGTGTCGTCTATATCTCGAACTCTTTAGATTGGAACTCAAATTTGAATTATTTTTAATTTTTGGCTTTTTATTCGGTCAAGGTCCAGTGGATTTGGAGGCTAGCAGACGACTTGCTCCACAATTTGAATCTTTATTTGGTCATCTCACCCGCAGCCTCGAGTGATTATCGGTTTAATCCTCCTTTAATGACAATTAATTAATCATATTTGAATCAATTTGTAAAGTTAGATGTCTAACAAGCTTCACCTAATCACACGCAAACCCAAATAAAATATTCCAAAAAGGAATGACACCTAATTTGGATTGTAAGTACGGGTACTTTTAAAATTGGTTTGATCAAATCCCCTAATTTTTACTTTGAGTTTTCAACAATACATATTTTCACAATGATCTTTTGAATGGTAAAAGACACAAATGTCTTTAAGTAAACAATAAAATTACAAAATATTGTTTTATCGAAATGACAGTACTCTTTTAGCTAACAAGTAAAAATCAAATACTTCTTACTTAAAATTTCAAAATCAGCTAACTTCTTTTATTTATTTATTTATTTCAACACAAATAAAAATTCTCTCATTTTTCATCTGCTTCAACCTCAAATTCTAAAAAATTGATCAAACGCTAAACAATTTTTTTTTTTACATCTATTATTTCGAATTGGTAAGTATATCTATGCATGTTTAATTTCATTTTTGTTAAATTACTATACATTTTTAATCAATAAATCTTATTTCGATATAAGTTAACATGTAAATAATTTTTTTAACAGATCTATAATTTTTTAAGCTAGAACAAGAAAAAAATTTATCTGCATGTATATATCATTGTCATAACAACCGGTCGTAATGTTACAGCCAACTGTTAAAATGTTTTTTTTTTAATCCTGTTATGCAGTGATTGGGTCGATTTTCCGACTATTTTTTTTATAATTTAAAATTATGTTTCATCATGCATATAGTATAGTAATACTAATTTGTTACTATGGTGATTTCGAATTTGATAACAAAGATTGATGTATATGGAAATGGATGAGTGATATACGTGGTGGTATTTCGATTTCCAAAACATCGAATATATCATATGCGGAAATGTACCATGGTTTACAAAAAAAGCTGAAACTCGATCTCTCTCTCAGTACGATATGGAACTAAAATTTCAATTCAATGAGCACTCATCCATTCCAATTTCACATATGAAGGTTGCTTCTGATACTGAAATGAATTATCTATTTGAATTGAACAAGATACACATGACTCCTCTTTGCGTGACTTTAATCAGGAAGAATGTCGTCGAATGTGAAAACAATGATTCAGATGGAGGGTATCACAATGCCATGAATTTTGGGACACGGATGAGATAACTCGTAAGAATGATGTGATTTTTCCAAGACAGTTGTTCCTCATTATAATCTCACCGTTACACACAGAATTCCATCGGTAGTTCGCGACAGCGAGAATGGTAATGAATTTACAAATGAGAATTTGATTGCTTTATCCCGTCAAAGACATGAGTGGGGCTAGAGCATATGGCTGGATGTAGTGGACCATCATCTAATTCTTCATTTGTGGTTCTTGATGATGATGATTTGTATGTCTAGCAACTGTTAGAAATAAAGAAAGATTTATAAGAAGCTGCCACCGAATTGCATGAAATACAACATTGAGTTCAAGAAAAAAAAATCATTCTTAATGATTGTCTGCATTGACGATAGTTGTCATTGGCGTTTACTAGCGTTGAAGATGGACACGAATGAATTATTTATAGTTTGCAAATGTATACGCAAACATACTTGTGAAATGAGAATTTGTCGAAATGATCACAGCCAAGCCCAATTATGGTTTTATTGGTCGACAAATAATGCAATCAGGACCTACAGATGATTTACAGACATTCGAACATCATTACGCCGTCTGTCGAGAGTACAAAGTGACGTGAGCTACCGAAGGTCTGAAAGGCCAAAAAATGCGCTTTAGAGAATTTAATGGGCTCGGTCGAGGAGAGCTATGCTAAATTGGTTAGGTATTGCCATAACATGGGTACAACTAATTCCAGCTCAACATTTTTTTATTGAGACAGTAGGCGAGAATTGTTTTAAGTTTTTCTTCATGGCTCTTGGAAAATTCATTCAGGGATTTTGAAATGTGATGCAACCCATAATTTTAGTTGTTGGTACAACTTTTAAAGCTAGATACGAAGGCAAGTTAATTATTGCTACGTGTCACTATGCCAACATCTAATTTTCCCCTTTTACATTGGGCATAGTTGATAGCAAGAATAATCAGTCAAGGAACTCCTCGTTTGTAATTGGGAGTACCTAACAAAAATGGGAATTGAACATTGGGCGCGATCACATTTTTGCAGAACGTCGATACAATATGATGACGTCAAACAATGTGGAGTCTCTCAATACATTATTCAAGAAAGATCGAGGGTTACCAATAATCGCAATAATTGAGAACATTCGTAACAAGCTGTAGCAGTTGTTTCATGACCGACGTGCAAAATTCCAGAGTTGTGTGAATGTACCGACCTCGGCTCAAGATGATAAACTCTCCAAGGTTGACGAGGTTGTGAGAAAGTTGAATGTAGAACTACTGGATGAGTTGAACTGCTCCGTGAAATGTGTACATAATACGATATACATGGTAGACTTGACTGATAACACCTGCTCTTGTAGTCGATTTAGGTTGGAGAGTTTTCCATTTAAGCATGCAATTTGCTGTGGCTATGTATAAGGCTTTGCAGCGAGAACCTTGTACTCTCCTTATTACACGATTGATTATTGGAGAACAACATATACTGAGACTATATTTCCTCTACCGAATGAAGTCGAGTGGGAAGTTTCCGATCATATTCTCTTACTTAATAGATTGTTGCCACCCGAAGTTGAATTGTATGGTCTTGGATGTCCACGTACATTTAGACTACTATCTATCTGAGAGTTTTCTCAACCATATAGGTGCGGCAGGTGTAGAGCAATGGGGCATACTCACCAATTTATACAAGTCAGATTCCCCTAAACGACAATTAGACGGATGTATAATGGTATCGCTGATAATTGAACAATATATATATATATATATATATATATATATAGATACCATGATGAGTCCCAGGCAAGCCCAGATCCTACATCCTCCTTTATAGTGCTGTGCTAAGGGAGCGGTGGAATCGACATCCATGGCGAACCAAAGTCTATCCACTTCACCCGCACAGAGACACTTCGCAGCGGAGTGGCACTATCAGCTTGCTACCTGCTGCACCAGGCACCCCGAGGCGGAGAGCCCCTCTTCCTGCTTTACAAGGACGAGAGTTCCCGGGTTTTTCCATATGCAGTTTTATAGCTCTGATACCAAAACGGCCCAGGGGCGGGAAGATGGTGCANAACAGTATGACCTTTGACACAGAAAAAACAGTAGTTTGACGTAGTTTTCTAACAACACTTTCTTATGGCTCTGATACCAAAAGAGGCCCAGGGTCAGGGGGAACGTGATGCAATATAGAGGCCCAGGGGCGGGAAGATGGTGCAAGGAGATGGAAATAGTACAAGAACAAAAATTTGAAAAGTATAAAAATGAATTGTATTGATATTTTGAAGAAATAGTACAATATTGATCCAAACTATGAGATGCAGAGAAAATTAGAGAACTCTATATTTTCACGCTCTGCCTAAAACCTTAGAATGAGCACATACTTATACTAAGGTTTCGGACTTGAAATTACATTGCAATTGAAATAAGAATCTTGCTTTTGAAAAATAGAATTAAGCAGGCTGCTTTTGTCTCCCACTTGCTTTCTACTTTGACGCTTCTTTTGATAAAGCTTGATACTTGATTGCTCTTTTGACAAAGGAAAAAATTATTCCTTTTGCTTTTTGAATTATTCTCCTTCCTTCCCGGCTTTTTGGATTGTTGACTGTCCTTTGAGAGTCGGCAAGGGTAGAAGAAACAATTTGTTTGCTGGAAGGCATCTTTTGTACATGAAGTCTCTAGCCATTTGAGACCGAATTCTTGA
>CAIGRP010076092.1:0-31157 GCA_903798385.1 Fraxinus cuspidata | reverse complement strand
AGTGTAGAAAAACGCACTTATCAACTACCAAACTGGAAGAAGAGTTCAAGAAATGAAAATCGGGCTTATCATGTAGAAGTGCAATCAATTTCTTCAGAGCACTTCCTTTTGCTAAGGAACAAATAGAGCATCCACAAAAATTCCTGCAATCTTCCATAACTCTACCCACTAGTTCTCTAATTGTTCTTGGATCATTGATTCAGGAGCAACTGATCATATAATAAGTTCTTCGAAAATGTTTTCTTCTTATAATCCGGGTGCTGGAAATCAAAAAATCAAAATTGTTGATGGATCCTTCACAACTATTGCTGGAATAGGACTTCTTGTTATTTCTCATTTCCTTACTTTGACTAACGCTCTTCAAGTCCAAATATTTCTTATATTTAATGTCTATCATACCCTGAAACTTCTCCCTCTATCTTTTGCGAGTAGTCACCTCGTGCTATCTACTAAAAAAGAAGAATATATCATAGCTGACCATATCTTATTTAATTAATTATTTGATAAGCCACAAAAATTGTTATCGGGTGATAACAAATGTAATACATAATTTTGAAACTTTTCAAAAGTTTCTTATTTTTGAAAGTGTATATTGAAACCAATGTAGTGAAGTATTTTTTTTCCTTGGTTAATTCGGATGTAGACTAATGTAAAAAAGTGAGGCTACAAGTGGTCTGGGCGAAGGTTCTTACGGACTGTAGTTCTATCCAGCCCGTCCTTAGATCAGCCACTATCAGTATGTCTTTAGAGCATGAATCGGCCGTTAATGATAATTAATAAAGTACAACATGAAACTAAAATTTATGTTGAGTATATTGGGATAATTATATTGTATCATTACGAATAAGAAATTGTTAGAAATAATTTATGACTTCAAATCCATATTTAAGTAATCTACTCAAAAGCAGAAGCCTAAACAGATTGCTATATACACGAATCGGCTGTAAACGGTAATATAAAATCAAATTTAAGGTGGTAATCGAATCATCAACAAGACGTTACGCATTACTGTGCATGTAGAGTTGGCGTTAATATGTCACAGCTTTGGTCAAGCCCATTAATAGATATGATCCAATTTAAGACTAGAATGAGCCTAAGTGAGATGAATAAGGCCAGCTCTATAATTGCTTTCAGTTGAATCATGGGTTTAATTTTGGTGTGGACAAAGGGGTTGAAAGAATCGAGGACCGACTCAAAACCAATCAAGTAGGACAAGCTAAGGAAGTTGTTAAGTTTAGGCCATAATAATCGAATGTATGTCTCAAGTAGGGATGGTAACATAGTTCTCATCCCGAATCCCCGAACTCATTCCCGATGTTTTTTTAATTTATTAGGATTAATAACAGAATACTCCTATAAAGATTTCAATTTGCGATATATCCCCATACCTATTGTAAATCGCGGAAAACCCCTCTGTTTCAAACATTTTGTGCGAAAAACACCCCAAATGTCAGCATCGGTCTAATATGTTGTTAAATCCTAGGGAAAAATGAGGAAAATAGATAAATAAGTAAAGACAAATGCATTAAATTTATATATTCATTTTTAATAGAACCCACCAAACACGAAGAGGGGTTTTTTTATGCCCCTCATTTTATTACCTGACATCACTTCGTTTATTGTGTACGAAGTTGCAACACTGGACCCTTAGCTCCAATGGACTCCCGTCTATGCAGATGCGGAATGGAGATTGAGCAGAAGACTTCGTGGACGGCAGCGAACTCGGGAAGAAGGTTTTCACATGCACGACGGTTTGTAATGGAATTCCGAACACAATTTTCGAACCAATTTTTTTACTGAGTATGCTCAAACTCTAATATTTCTTTGGTTTTCTACAACAAAATGGAGGTTGTGCGTACTTCTCGTGGTTTGACCCACCTATGTGTAGTAGATTTGTGGATATCATACTTGGGCTATTGAGATCTAGGAATGCACTCGAACAACAATTGTTGGAACTACAGAGGCAAAGCAAAGATTTTAGATTTAGGTTTTGGGTTTTTGTGTGGGTGTGTAGTGATGTGGGATTTTGATAGAAAATAAAGGTTCGATTGCCATGGAGATGTGTGTACTGAATGAATGTTAATGAATATTGTACTTTTGTGTCCAAGTTTTGTAAGTTAGATATTCAATGTGATGTTCCAATTTCATCATCTATTTCATCTCTTCTTGCCTGGTTGTTCATTGGTAATGACCGTGTGACACATTTTGTTATTTGAATTGGTTGCGAAAAACCCTACACATTGAATATATTTCATAACACAACCTTGGAAACATATAACAATGTGATATACAACCTTATATTATCCTAAACCCGAGACATCTAAACCCTATTTTCTATGTGGTTATTCAAAGGAAGATTGGATGCTAGTTGGCCTCTCGTTGCTAGTGTTATTCTGAGACTGAGACTATAATTCATATCTTTATAGTAGTAGCATCTCCGATCAGGTATGACACCATTTTGGAGATTTTTAGATACCTATGAGTTCAGGAGAGGGAGCGAGACGAAGGTTCAAGAGATGGTAGTATGTTCGTGGTTAACATATTTATACTCTCATTCATCTACTGATATTTTGGTCTCTTTTGACCAAGAGGAATGATGCTAAGTATAGGAAGATCCGCATGGTGGTCAGATGTATTATTTGGAGAGTTTATCGCATGATCCATTTTCTTCATATGGGAAGACTCTTTCGAGCTATGCATTGGCGAGGGGATTTGACACTTGCACCCATCTTTGGTATTTCTTTAGACCCTCCTTTCCTCATCTCCTCCCATTTTGGTTTGGTGGCGTACTCCATCAGTTGGATCTGTTAAGATCAATACTGATGAATGCGTTAAGGAAGATTTTCCGAACGGGGAAGGAATCATCAGATATCACGCATGTCACTGTATTAGGGCTTTCTCGGCTTCATATGGATAGTGTATGATATTAGAGGCAAAGTTCAGGGCTATACACGGCTATTCTTGATGGGATTTTACTAGGTAGAGGACACGGTCTTTCAGACATTAGGATTAGGTCAGATTCTGTAGTAACCATCCACTACATTACTAGAGGAGGTTGACCACGGGCTATTTAGGGCATACTTAGACAGATCATAGATATCGTATAATTCGACAGAGGCACAATTTTCCATATCTACATAGAAGGGAATCGGGTTGCAGATGCCCTTGCTGTAGAGGGTTTGGATCATCGACAATATCAGATATATGAAGTAGCTGACTTACCACGACATTTAAGTACTCTACAGATTGATAGACATAGACTGCTTGACATTAGATTATGATTTTTCATTCTTATTTTTGTAATTTATCATTCATTTTCATTGTTAAGGAAAGTAGTACTTCCTCAATTATCACTTTCATTATTTTCTCATATCCACGGTATTCCTCCGCCACAAGTGATGACATATTAATAAAATCTCGAAAGTACCGCCATTCTTTAACTAAAAAAAGTTCAACCTAGACTGATGAATATTGCGTATTACAATCCTATAATCCCCAATCTCAATTCAATATTACTCACACCAATAGGACATCCACACACCAAAAACTGTCATCAACACCCCAAATATTACTAGTCAATAATAACAATTGTTGACATTAATATGGAATACGAACCAAAACCATTACAACAAAAAAAAACATGACAAAAACAAGAACAATAGCATTTCAATTTGCATTACAACCAAAATAAAGTAAGACAATAACATTTCAATTTGCAGCTGGTGGTTTCCTTTCCATGCACTTCCTCTTGTTGTGTCTAGAAGTCCACATAAAGAATGCCTCATCACTATTCCCTTCCTAGATAGAGGTGCATCAGCGGATGCCATTGTGTTGGACGATGTGGACATTTCATTTGCCTCTTTTCGTCGTTTCTTTTTTGGTTTCCCAACTTTCTTTGTGTATACAGGTGGCGTCAAAGGATTAACTCTGATGTTCGGCCATGTATCTAGGCTTGTCACTGGGAATAATGTCTGTGTATACGTCTGAACGTACGCTTATTTCTTATACACATCATCCACGTATTATGTTACATTCTGTATGCCTCGTGATAATAGTACCGCAATGACATGGCTGCATGGTATACCCGTTAACTTCCACAGCCGATATGAACAAGTCCTAGAAGTTAGGTTAACTGAACACAAAGTTTGAGTTTCATGATGTCATATTTGAAACTTTTAGTTTTTCGAATAGTTAGCATATTTAGATCGCGACAGAGTTGTATTTTTCTGAATGATTTTCATTATTCTTAATCCCACGACTCCCATCTATTTGTTACATGCATCAATTCTTGCCACGATTCGTCGCATCAAGTACATTCTAATATCCTATAACATTGACAAGATAGGCTTCTCCCATGCATTCGAGATGGTCGCGTTGGATGAATCCGATAAATTTTTCAGTAGCATATCACAATTATTCCCAACTTTGAAATGCGATTTACTCCAATGATCTGCCAACTTCAACTGTAACCAAATGTATACAGCAGGGTCCAGATCGCACATTTTATTCATCTGTGTCACCCATGCAGCTTCAGTTGTAGCTCTTGCTGCTGCCCATAGTAAATTCTTTAATGCCCTTGTATGTTGCACTGAAGTTGTTGTAAAGATGTCATGCACAGTTAAGACACTCGGTATGTTCAAATATTTGTTCAATAGCTTGTACAAGCCCCTTTTGCTTATTAGATATGAAAACCCAATTGTGACTGTTAACTATGCTCAAATCATTTCTCAACACCTCCAATTTTCACCGTTCTCAACCTTCACTATGACATACGCTATAAGATAAACCCTAATTATTACCATCTACACCTACTATTGTCAATAACTAGCTTCCCAAGTCAGTTTTCAAAAATCAGTCGTCCAATCCTATCATCTTCTTGCATCCACTCTAGAATCCCACCTTCAGTGCTTTCAGACATATGTACAATCTTTTAAACTCGCCAACACAACCCTCCAACTAAGTAGTTGTACCAACATTTGTATGTTTTAGATGCTCGCAATAATCACACAAAATTTTGTAGTGGTCAACCACAGTGCCACATAATATCTTCATTGCCAAGCTTTTGGTTCGATAATACTGCCGTCCAGTCACATCTCCCAAATTGTCCCTTTTAACTTTATCAAAAAATGCGCCGACAGACATATTAGGATCAACCTTCCATGAAGACAAATACCTATGGGCTAAGTACTTTGGAGTTAGCCACATATTCCGGTATACCAATGCCCAACTGTGGTCATCATTGTAAGTCTTCACCACAAAAATGTTTTCATCTTTCGCCTTGCCTGCATACAACAATCATCAACACGATTTCTCCTTGCATATTGCTCGCAATCTATACCCTTCATTCTTAACATACTTGATCTCCTAGTTTGATGTTATAGAATGATTAGTTAATGCTCGTTTCAAAACTTCTTTCGTCTCGAACACCATACCTGTAGCGCACAAAATAAAAAGGTGAGGGATGTAAAACACAAACCATATTTCTTCGAGGGGGATTTTACAACATAACCATTTTATATGTGGGTCTATGAAAATGTATTGAATACATAATAGGTATTATAGAAAACATATTAGCATATCAGGGAGGATTTTGATAACCTTTTCAAAAATTTGGTTGCTCCATGTTGGTTAACGGATTGAATTCATCCGTTCGTCCCCTATGTCTGGATGTTGTTCATTCATGTTTTTCACTATACAAACTACGTAACTCATTTGAATCTCCATAGTCAGTGTTCGAGTCTCTAACTTCTTGCCCATCATACAATCCAAAACCAAAATCAGAACCAAAATTAGCTTGCTCCTCAACCTCGTCACTAGCTTCAAGTTCATCCTTAACCTCCTCACTAGCTCCAGGTTCATCCTCAACTTCGTAATCACTTTTCACAAAGCTTCCATTCTATCATCCGGGACTTCCTCACCCATCTCAGTGTTTTCTTCATGTTGATTCGGTTGAGAAGTACCAACTTCAACTTTTTATGTGAGTATTTCCTCAAATTGCAACCACATTTCCTCTACATTTTTAGGCACACAGTCACCAATGTTCACCATACCTAAACCACCTTCATCCATATCAAACATCGGGATATAGCAACCTTCTGTGGTACTTTCACCTCCTTCATTATGGGCCCTACTCTCTGGGACCTCAAGCATTGGTTCTTGAGCTAAAACTGCTGTCTAGCTAGGCACAACTACTTAAATCTCAAGTAACATATGTCCTTTAAGGTTCTTCAACATCTCCCTCTCATTAAATTCACTAAGCAACCTCCTCAAAGCAATACACAAATTACCTTTCGACATCTTGAAGTAAAAATTTAAAGGCCCACAGTTAGCACAAATGTACTAAAGAGCCTCGAATCATTCTCTATTGAATTATTCAACTCGCATAAAGTTCAAAAACATCACCGTACCATATTCATACTTGATATTATATGGCTTATTGAAGAAGACACCATCAGTGTATATAGCCATTGTGAAGTAGTATGTGTATTCGGCTAGATGATATGTGAACAAGGGTTAGTACATGAATCAGTTCAAGACCTACAGCAAACAACATACACACACTTTTGACAATGAAATTCCAACAAAATACGTAAGCAATCTAAACCAAAACCTTATATTTCTTAAACCGCAAAAACAGAGCAACTTACTTTACACATGAGTTTCTTTAGACCCTCTGATTCTTAGAGCATCCATTCTCGATAATCACAATCAAACTATAATCATATAAAAAACACCTAATTTCCATACCGTATTCCACGATTTTACAATTCACGCTCTCATTTTTTTAAAAATAAAAACCCGCTTCCACAACTTATGTTGCACCTTCGCTGAAGAATGACAGTTGTTGAAATTTTAGAACACCTCAAGGAAGCATCTATGATCATGGGTGAACAAAGAACTAATAGTATAATGTGGGTTAGCAACCGAAATCCTCTCAACTTTCGCATCTTTTCGTCTTGCACAAAGATCTCATCTTCGTGTTGGGTGGGTGTTATTAAAGATGAAAATATAAATTGACGCATTTACCCTTACTTATTTACCAAATTTCTCCCTTTTCCTGGGAATTAATGGCAAACCAGATGGATGCCGACGACCGAGGTGTTTTTTGCATAAAACATTTGAAACATGGGGTTTTCTGCTATTTCCAATGGGTATGGATGTATTTCGCAAATTGAAACATTTATCGGGGGTATCTGCTATTAATCCAATTTATTATATTATATTATATTTTTATATTTTTCAATTTAAATTGTATTAAAAAAAAATAAGGCATCCTCATCGCATCAAAGCTCGTCTTCTTAATTTAGTCAAGACACTTTCACATGTCCTATAAGTCTTTCAACTATACTAATAGGGTGGTTTACCTTCAAATGCTTTAATTTTCCTTTTTGGACTTCCTTTGTCACAAGAGCCGTGTCTTGGTCTTCAATCCAGTTGAACTACTAGTGAGCATTCATTTTTGCATTTTTTGAAGTGCGCAGTTGGTTACATAGATGATGTCGTTAAGGAAAGCTATTTTGAAAGGGTTCATTTCTTCACTTTCCTTCTGCTAATACGAGTATTTCGTTCTTGGTTCTTAAAGATATGTCTCTTGCACCTATTTAGCATTTCTAATCTCATCTATTGGTTGGTGTTCTCTTCGAAAAGGATTTTAAAATAGAGCATGAAGTTGGGAAGTCAAGAAGTTTAGTGAAATCCCTCAATGGAAAGTAAGTAGTCATTGTTTATACAGAAAGCTTCTCTTCAACCCTATGCAACTAACCTCAATCTTTCGACGACTATCTTGCTAAACCTAAATTCTTGTTAAAGAGTTCATTTTTCTTATTTTCTCTCTTTATGCTCGAAATCATCTTCTATTACCTTCTATCGACATCATCTGCTTACTCTTATTATACACTCTTCTTATACAAAATTATTCCCAAATCATTTGTTACTTTGTATGCTCTCCCTTTCCTGGTTAAGGAGTGAGATTTGACAAGTTGATGCAGATAAGAAAGAAAGTCCCGTAGAAGCAAGAATCTTTGATATTGATAAGGTAATCAGATATAGAGAGTTGAATAGTTAAACCATTTCAAATGCATGCAAACCTATTAATTCTAAAACTGTAATGGGTACATACCAATTTATATTGACTGCACTCCTCAAACGTGTAGATGTATGAACTCTTGAGAGAAAGGAAGCAATTGAGAAGTTGAAAAGATTTAGTAATGAACTACATGCCAGATTTGAAAAGAGATTATAAATAATAGTACTTGTTACTGAAAATGAGTCACACAGACTCTTATAGAACATCCGACATTAAGGTGGTTAGAGACTCAGAATCTTTTGAGAACGAGAAGGCTATTAAATCTGTTATACCTTTCAGTTACTAAAACCACTATATAGTGCATGTTGGCTTAATACGATGAAATGAAAGGGCTCAACATCCTCCATTGAGAATGTGGTATATGTTGGCTTAATACGATCAAAGGAAATAGCTCAACAACTCGAAACAAAGGAAAGAAACGCTTATGCTAAGAATAAAGCATGAAGAAATACACAACTGGCTATATACACACAAAGGAGTGGAAAAGAAAAGAAACCGAGTCGTACAGTAGTACTTTAGGTCGAACAGTGTTCAGTGAGTTTATACCTACTTTCACCTTTTGGCATGAGAAAGGAGAATTGTGGAAAACCCGAAAAAGGTATTGCAGAAGGAGATAAAGTATGGCAAAGAAGCATACGTCCTATCTTTTTTGTAACTTTCAATCTTCCAACTTAGTCATTTTGAAGAACACTTATCCCTCGTCTTACCTCAACCGCTGGCACAAAGTTAGCTGGGATATCTTCCTTGAATCTTGTTATGACCGAGCACTCGATGAAAGAGCTTTACAAGTGGAATTTTCCTTCTTCACTCACGCGATATTATTGGATCATTGTCCAAGATTTTTCCATCATTTTCCCATAGGAGTTCGGGCTGTGTCTCAATCTCTGTGTGATTGATCATTTGAAAAGACCAGCTAAGCATCATAGGCTTTGTCAGCCTAATGGACTGGTTGATGGTAATACTATATGTGTGTATCAAACAATGCCTTTTAGCTTTCTTTTCAATTTGGCTCGAACTGTTCGACAAAATTCCAAGTGTTACGCAACCGTTAGCCATTTTGTTCTCAACTCTTTTACCTCCTAGGCAAGACAAGCCACATTTAGCTAAGATTTGCTTTTTCTTCTGCGCCTCGAATGCAATAATTGACTTGTATGTATTAAGCATATAGATGTGTTCCTCCTGAGCCAGGATCAAATTCTTTGGCCTTACAGTATTAGAACTTGGTGAGCCGAGTGTACTATTTAAGCGCACTGGATCTATTGTGGATGTTAATTAAACGTGATGATAAATATAAAATTTTTAATCCTCACCTCTAGGCGCTCCTGCCCCGTCTTCGTCCTAACACTCAAAATCCATGATAGTGTCGGGTTGATAATGGCCTACTTGGCCCCATCCTAACACACCTTGTTTCCATTCAATCTTTAGTGCAGGAAAGACTATTCTAGGGCGTGTGGTCGACACATTGGGAGTACCTATTTATGGAAGAGGGTCTCTAAGCGCTCACGGGTAAAGACGTGTCGAAGTGAAAGCCTATCAGCCTATGTGATGGTTGAATGTAAATCTGCGCACGACTTTATGCAAATATGGTGGAAAGCAATACATTTATTAAGAAATAATTAATTAAACATGATGATAAATATAAAATTTTTAATCCTCACCTCTAGGCGCTCTTGCCCCGTCTTCGTCCTAACACTCAAAATCCATGATAGTGTCGGGTTGATAATGGCCTACTTGGCCCCATCCCGACCCACCTTGTTTCCATTCCTAGTCCAAAGACGTATTACAAACAATCATATTATAATCAATAAAGTACAAAGTAGAATTAAATACAAATTATTTATGCCGCTTTAATTGAGATAATTATGCCATATGTGTTACGAAGTAGAAGTCATTAGAAACAATCAACAACTTCATATCCGTATTTAACCAACCAATTCAAAATTAAGAACGCAAGCAATAAACAGATTGTTGTGCGTTGAGTTGTGCTGTAAACGGTCATATAAATTAAAATTTAAAACAATTTAGTAATGGACAAAAGACGTTACACCTTACAACGTATTTATCGTTGGCGTTATTAAGTGATATCTATCCAATAATTATACTAGCCTCTCATGAATTTACACATCCTATTCAAGCAACTAATTCAAAATTCAAAAACTCAATAACCTAATTGTGTATGCAAAAATGTAAACATCAATTGCCTCTTCCTGTCATGATATTTTGCCAAATATTTACACCCCTATTTGCCTAATAGGATAAAAGGAAATTAAACTATCACACCCCATCCTACCCCATTCTACCCTACCCACCACACCCACGTCCGTTGTTAATTAATGTTGTGCCTTTATTTTTGCATATTTTGAAGATCTGCTTACGCATTATCTCATTGGATGGCACTCTATATAACTTGCCACCAAAACCCACCTTCTACCACAGAGATTTTCTGCACTAAAAATGGCAGAGATTTCTGAGCAAATTAGCCAAAGTCAATGAAAATCTACTAAGATACGCAAGGCGCTTTCTATAAGCATCTGTTTTGGCTAGTAGAAAGAAGAAACCATCCAAATTCACTTCTTCCTTTTGGTAAGTAAGAAAAAATATCATTAGTTCCCAACCCACCCCTTTCTCTAGTCTTTAAGAGCTCGAGGAGAAAAGGCTATGGCAAAAGATTTTTATGGGCTTTTGCTGAGTATAAATAAAAAAAATATAGAAACATTAAAATAAGTTGAAAGTTTTTGAAGGAAAAATGATATCTTGAAGTGGAGAATTTGAGAAGAAGGTCTGTTCTTGAGTAACTTTTAAGTTACATTTGAGTATTTTCTTTTTCTATGGGATTATGATTACTACTTTTCATTCTTCTTGATTTTTAAAATGGCCTCTCTCTCTCTCTCTCTCTCTCTCTCTCTCTCTCGTCTAAATGTGATTATTACATTTATTCAAACTTTTACACTGATTTTGTCAGTAATTTCTTGTTTTCTTGGTTAGTGGAAGTTTCAATCTTTTTTTCCAAATTAAACTATTTTTTAATTTGTTTCTTTCTGTGATGTCTCTTTGTCTTGTAATCCAGTTCCTTCACGAGGTCGTGTCAGATTTTTATTTTTATTTAAAAAAAAAAGGTTTCAAAAAATTTGAAAAAAAAAAAAGTCTTTATCCGTTCATTATTTTATGGTTTTATGCCTTTCATAAACCTTTTGCTCCTTCCTCTGTTTTTCTCTTACTCATCAGTTCTCTGTTTACAACATGTAAAGATTCCAAGTGTTTTTTCCCGTTGTATTTTGTACTTTTTCTCACCAAAAACCTATACTTTTTACACACACTGTCATTTTCTTTGTAAATTTGTGCAGAAATTTTGTGTTCTGAATTCAACAAAAAATGGGAAAAGCTACAAGGTGGTTGAAGGGCATGCTGGGGATGAAGAAAGACAAGGAAAATGTGGAGAATAATTCAAATCATGGTGAAAAGAAAGAAAAGAGAAGGTGGAGCTTTGCTAAGTCCGGTAAGGATTCCGGTGGATTGACTCAGATTCAGGTGACTGACGGGGCACGGATGAGATCTTATATTGATGAGACAGAGAAGGAGCAGAACAAACATTCCATTGCCGTAGCTGCTGCCACGGCGGCTGTGGCTGACGCTGCTATTGCTGCAGCTCAGGCAGCGGTGGCTGTTGTGAGGCTCACCAGCCACGGCAGAGGAGGTTTGTTCCATGGTGGCAGAGAAAGGTGGGCCGCCATCAAGATTCAGACAGTTTTTAGAGGCTTTTTGGTAAGTGAGATTTCTATTTCAATTTCACTATTCACTTTAATTTTGATTTCTTGAATTGAAATTCAATGTGTTCATTGATTTGCAATTATATAACAGTATCATTGTTATTACAGTTAATAATAAATGTATAAATAATTCCCTTAGGAAGAAACTAGGAAGGGAGCTGATTAAAATGATTCATGTAGTCGACCCCAAATTTATTAGTAACATTATTGATTTAGCGTGTAATTTGCAATTAGGCTAATCGAATTGTGGGTTTTTTTTGTCCTGCCAGGCCCGAAAAGCACTACGAGCTCTAAGAGGACTCGTAAAATTACAGGCTGTTGTTAGGGGATTCCTTGTACGAAAGCGTGCTGCTGCGACATTATACAGAATGGAAGCCCTCATTCGAGCACAGACTGCTGTTCGGTACCAAAGGAATCGTCGTTCAATCAGTAACGATTACAGATTCCAACCAGAAATGCGCTCTAAGAAGTCCATTGTAAGAATCGGTTATTTGGGAATTGAAAGAATTTATCGAATTTGAATGAATGCTGACACACGCGATTATTGCAGGAAACCAGGAGTGAGTTTCATAGCAAGAGAATATCAGCTTCCTATGACCTTTCCCATAATGCATTTGATGAGAACTCAAAAATAGTTGAAATCGACACTCACAATCCCGGCTCAAGATCAAGGTCGCGCAGAATAAACACTTGTGTTTCACAGTGCTGCGATGACGAATACTATCAAGGAATTCCATCTCCTCTTGGAGTTCGATTATCAATCCCCGATCATCATCGCCACCTTCATGATTTTGACTGGAACTTTATGACTGAAGATTACAAGTTTTCAACTGCACAGAGCACTCCTAGATTCATGACTTGTGGACGGGCAAATGGTCCAGTTACACCAAGCAAGAGCGTATGTGGGGACGGCTTCTTCAGGCAATACTCCAAATGTCCCAACTATATGTCAAACACTCAGTCATTCAGGGCAAAGCTAAGGTCTCTAAGTGCCCCAAAACAAAGACCCGACTCTGGCCCAAAGAAGAGGCTTTCGCTGAACGAAATAATGGCTTCAAGGACTAGCTTTAGTGGTGTTAGAATGCAGAGGGCAAGTTCTCAAGTTCAACAAGATTTTGATTAATTTCTAAGAAATTAGCTTGTTTTGAGTAAAATAACTTTTCTATGCTTTGCTTTTCTAATGGCTCTATTGAAAACTGATAGAATAGAACAGAGTTGCTGTTGTAAATTCCTTCACAGTTATTTTCATCAATGAAATCAAAGCTTTTTCTTTCACTGGATTATCCTAGTATTTGGATTTTCTTACTTTTGTGATTTTATGGGTAATTTCATGCATGCTTGTCAAAGTTTATAATTGCTTATAAGCTAAGCAAACTTAATTTTTATTTACATATTTATAAGACCTATAAATTTTACTTACTTTCTAATCAAACATTCTTGTGACAAACTATATATGAGCACTTAAAAGCACTATATATGAGCACTTAAAAGTTTGCTAGACAAGCACGAATTCATTTTATTTCATGCCAAGCATTTAAATCGTTGAATTTCATAATATGTTTGTTACGAATTATTTGATAAGCCATATTCTTATGTTGTGAAATACTTTTTTCATTTGGCTAATTTTGTCACACTGAAGTTACTGAACTGAGACAGCTTATTTCAGGTTGTACTTTTTTTTTACACTTGGGATGGGCACAATTTTCAATATTTGCTCATGTTTAGACATTGCCAAGTTTTTCTGCTTATCTAGTGCCAATTTATTCCACAGTACAAGAATATTCTTACCTTATCATAGTATAATAATAACAGCCGTGACTAATTTTCAAAATTTAAAAAACTAGTACTTGAAATTTATCTAAGAGAAGGGACATAACCGAACCGAATCTTGTAGCTCGAGCGTAGCTTAGCACGGCAAAAAATTGGCTCGGGCTTTTTGGCTTGAACCGAGCCAAAGTTCGGCCGGAAATCTGTGTCTATGCTCAGGCTTTCGGCTCGATTTTTTTTTTTTTAATTCTAAATTGTGAACAGCTAAAACATGGGCTGGCTTAGGTTTGGACTATCGCCCCAAAAAAGGGGCTCGCCCCGAGCTGTGAACCAAGCTGACTTGGGCTTTTTTCTCGGGTTGGGCCACATATGGGCCGGTTTGATACCCCTAAGAAATGAATTTTTAAGGACATTATAATAAGGATAAATGTAACTCTTAACATGAATAAACATCTAATGGATGTCAAATATCACTTATTTTTAGAGTATTGATAAAATTAAATTAGAAATATAATGCAATAAAATCTCGATAAATAAATATTTGATAAATTAATTTCCTCGATCAAATAATAAATTTTAATTGTCACAACACGAATTAGTGTACTAAATTAATAATTTATCTAAAGGTATACGATAATAATTTCATTAAAATCCTTTGGGGCCTTATAAAAATAAAAATTAATAATTAGTTAAATATATGAAGTTTTTTGTAATATATATTAATGAACTTTTTACTTCATAATTTCTATTTTTGTTTTCTTTGTATACAAATTCAATTCAACCCATAAGTTGATTTTTGCAATGCATACATAGAGGTGGCAAACGGACCGAGCTGCTAGTTAGCTCGGCCTCTTGGCTCATGAAAATATGGCTCGTGAGCCGCTCGGGCTCGTCAAAAGATGAGCCCGAACCCAAGCCGAACAGGCTGGCTCATGTCCAAGTGAGCGGCTAGTGGGCTCGTAAATCGGCTCGTGGCTCGCCATTTGTATCAGTAATCGTTTCGGTCATTGTTTAAGTTCACCGAACTTAACAGTGACCAAAACGGTTGCTGGATTTTTTTTTCCTTTTTTTGCGTATAAATACCCATCACATTCTCTCTTTTTTCCACTAAACTCTCATTCTCTACTCTCTAATGTCTTTTACATTTTATATTATAAATTATAATCTTGATTTTACAATCTATCTTTTAGACTACTACATAGTCTACATTCATTTCTCAATTCTACTTCTACATATAATTTCAATAATTCAATATCAATTATCACACTATAAATTTTCATTTACAATCTTACACGTTAACTTTATTTCAATTCATGATTTTTTAGTTACTATACATTTTATATCAATTGACAAATGGATTAACGTTCATTTGTTGAATGCTTATTCGGTATCGAAGGCGAATCACCTATCACGCCACAAAGTCAATTCCAAAATGAATTTGTCGTTCTAAACGAAGTTTCTATTCCTGAAAATATTTCGAATTTCTATGTTCATAGAAGTAGTAGTCCAATTGATTTGGATGGAGTTGATATTTTCGAGGCGAAATGAGAGAATGTACATGAATTAGATATTTCCGATACAAGAGGGAAGTGAAAAGGGAAAAAACAGGAAAAACGTTGGAATTATTTTTAAATTGATTCAAACGGGTCGTGTGGTCGATGGAGTTGTAGAATCTAAAGTGGTATATAAATACTGTCAACAACAATTGGCATGACAAAAATGCATTGTAACCACCCACCTCAATCATCACTATAAAGCATGTGTGGGGAAACACAGACTTCTTCATGCCGGTCAAACGCAATTGCAATTTGGTAGTCCAAGCACAAATTCTACTACTACGCCACTTTTTACGTGGATGTATAAGGAGGAGAAAGCTCGAACGAGAATGGTGAAATTTGTTGCTGCTCCTGAGTTGCCTCTAACAATAGCGGACAACCAACATTTCGTCTCATATGTGAAAAAATATCTTCAACCGAGGTACGTTGGGGTAAGTTGAAACACTCTTCGTTCAAATACAATTGAATATTTTCTTCATACAAAAAAAAAAACTATTGATTGCCGATTTAGAAAAATATGGGGGTGTTATGTCTTTAACTTCAGATTTATGAGAAGTGATTAATAAAAAAGGTTTTATAGTTGCAACCGTGCACTACATATACCCACTTTGGTGTAAGCATAAAAAAATTATTGCTTTTAAAATTATTAAGTTATCTCGCTACGCTAACAAAAAATTTAAGGCTATTATGAACAATATTAGATAATATCGTTGCGAGAATAAAATTCGCTCATTTACATTTGACAACGCTAGTGTTAATAAGACAGTTATCGATAAATTGTGCAGAGTACTGCAGCCCAATTTCGGTGGTTATTTGTTTCATATCTGATGTGTATATCAAATTTTTCATTTTATTAGTGTATGACGATTTGAAACATATTAAGAATGAATTTAAATAATTAAGGATGCACTAGTGTATTTCACGATTTTACCTAGTAGAAAACAAGCATTTGAGGAATTTTGTGCCGACTCTAGGGTGACGAGTACGAAAACATTTATTAGTGACGAATGATATATATAGAACTACACTTACTTATTGTTAAAATCATGCAAATGCCTTGAACATTTAATAAATAAATTTTATAATAATAGGCATATTAGAAACAATGATGATACTGTTTTGATTGAATCAGATTGGATTTTAGCTTTTAAAATTAAAAAAAGTTTTGACAAATTTTTATGATTTTACAAATATTTTGTCTGGATTTTATTATCCCACTAGTTATATGGTACTTGAACGTCTTTATATAATTGTTATGATTTTTTATAGATATAAAAATGACCCCCCGATTTTAGTGAAATTATATATTCAATGAAATTAAAGTTTAGAAAATATTAGGAACACTTGCCTATGTTATTTTCGTTAGCATGCATCATGAACCTCTTGATATAATTTAACGGGTACTAAATTTGTAATTGATTAGGTTTTAAGAGTTTTAACTTTTAATACACCTATTACTTATAGAAAATGAAAACAAATTTTATATGAAATGTATTAATTATATGCAGGACGAATATGTACAAATATTAATCGGGTACCCTCAAAACCTACTCCTCCCATTGATATACCAAAAGACGATGCTGAAGTATTAACTTTATTCAAAAGCATTAACTCATAAAGATATGATTCAAATACACGTGATTCCTCTAATAGTAGTTTGTCTATCGCATGTAATCAAACATCGGATATAAGTTCAAATGCGTTGCTTGCTTGATTAATTGATTACTTTAATCATAATACACCTAATAACAAAATAATTAAGAAAATTTCAAAATAAGTAATATAATTCTGGCGAAAGTACGAACGGGGATTACCAGTGATTTTTGTGATTGTAAAAGATATACTAACACCTCCGGTTAGCACTGTAGTTTTGAAGTCTGCTTTTAGTGTAGGTAAGAGGGTTCTGTCTAAGATCAGGAGCTGATCGAAAGAAGATATTTTGGAAGCATTATGTGCGTGAAGGACTGGCAAGACAGTCATTTTCGACTTCAAGATGAATATGCCAAAATTGCATGTCATCAAGTAAGTGATATTTAATTTAACCATATTAATCAAATTTTTTATTTTATAATAAATTTTTAATTTTTTTAAAAAAATTGTACATGTAACAAGTTGTTCGTGTACAATTTTTAACTTCGCTTACTCGAAATTGAAGTATGAAATTGAAGTAGTCGGTCCCAAACTCGGATAAAAGATGATGTTTTTATCTTCTTATTTTTTCTAAAAAAGGGTTTATTTTAAATTTTTTTAAAAGAAAATATTTATCTTAAAAAAAAGTACATAAGCTCGCGAGCCGAAGATCGACTCGACCAACGAGATAAGAGCCACGAGCTCATGGGCTGAGTCGAGCTTGGCCCACGAGTAACGAACCGAGCTCGTGCGTATACGGACTAAGTTAGGTCAGCTTAGCCCATTGCCGCCTCTATGCATATACCATTTTTGTAGAAAATAATTATTTAAAGTCACGATGCTTGAAACTTTTTTTGGTGAAACAATTCGTAAAGTACAACTATTATTTAAATCATTATTATCCTCGATGAGCGTATTTAGCACCATTTGAATGATCTCTTTCGCAGTAGAATATCCTGTCATCATATTATTTTCACTTGGATAATTTAAGAGGTTTTCGATATCCATCATATATTTATAGTGTTGACTAAAAATGAATTTTTATTTTCGTTGATTTTTCTTAAAGACCCTGTTCTACATTTTATCCCTCTCTAATCTCATTTCTCTTTGTCATTTCCATTTTCTTGATACCCAAAGGTCCACCATTCTACCCAACCTCGAGGTAGACACTGTTAAATTTTTCATGAAACTTAAACTTTATAAAATATTATGAATTGGCATGATCTCCATGTCAAATCATCGAGAAAATTATTTAATGCGGAACATACTTTGATCCATTATTTGTATGTTGAATAATGAATCTTGAATTTTGATATTTAAATCTTAATTTCTTCTTCTTCAATTTAATTGTTTCAATCATTCTTCTTGATTCTTGATTGTAATTCTTGATTCTTAATTGTGGATTTTGGATCTTTCTCTTTAATATTCTTTCTCTATTATTCTTGTATTGATGAGATAGCACAAAAATGAGAATTGCATATGAATTGGGGACCATAACCCTATATATAGTTTCCATATGTATTCGGCCCATCATCAAATAAAAATTCTAATGGATATGGTCTATACACATATAATTCAGCCCACACTTTATTTAGATGCCCAAACCCAATTATTAAATTCTTTATTAGATCACTTTAATTTTTATTTCTTTAACTTTAAGATAATATTTATACACAATTAATTAATATGTTGGCCCACATGGTAAATTAAATAAATTTTCAACAATCTCCCATTTGGGCCACATATGTGTATAATCTTATGAGTTCAAAACTTTTGTTATCATAACTATAACCAAAAGTATCTCCAAACAATTTCATCCATTGATTATATCAATATGGGATCAGAGCGGTCATCGTTACAAATATCATAAGTAAACCCTCAATGGTTACATATATCAACACAATCAAATGACATAGATCAAGTGTGGATGTGTAGCATGAAAATTACATGCAATGTGATCCAAACATGCATATTTCTAACTGGTCTTACTTTATTCTTTAATATTTTATGAGATCAAACTAAAAAAAACTTTAATCAAAGTGAAAAAAAATCGAATCGAATACTTTATTACTGAAATGAACTGAAATAACTTGAATGTATGCAACCAAAAATCATGTGTCAGAAAGATAACATCCAAAATTACAAACTCTCAATAAACTAACATGTCATCAAAATTTGTAATACTCATGTGAGCTGTATGTTCATGATCATGAAAGACCTTGGGTGATAAACCTTTAGTGAATGGATCTGCTATCATGGAGTTTGTTCCAATATGTTCTATAGTAACATGACCACTCTGAACTCTTTCTTTAAAAACTAGAATTTGATGTCTACAAATTTAGGCTATGTTGAAATCATATTATTACTTGAATATAAGATTGTTGACTTATTGTTACAAAATAGTTTAAGTGGTATTTCTATTCCATGTATAATCCGCTGCCCAATTATAAAAATCCGCAGCCATATTCTCTGTTGCCATGGTTGAAGAAGCTACAAGTATCTGTTTAGCACTCTTTCAGAATTTAGCTCCTCCAGCCAACAAGAAGACATAGCCTGATATGCATCTTCTATTGTCTTGACATCTTACAAAATTAGAATCAACATAACCAATGATCTCCAATTGATCTGATTTTCTGTATGTGAGCATGTAATTCTTTTGTTCTCTGTAAATACTGCATAACCCGCTTGTCTGCTTTCCAATGATCCATCCTAAGGTTACTTAAATATCTACCTAACATTCCAACAATAAATAGTATGTCTGGACGTGTGCATACTTGAGCATACATTAAACACAATTGTTGAAGCACGGGGAATTTTCTACATCTCCTTTATTTCAAGGTTATTCTTAGGGTATTGAATGATATTAAACTTGTCTCCCTTACCAACAGGGGTATCACCTAGT
This sequence comes from Fraxinus cuspidata, assembly GCA_903798385.1. Classification (NCBI taxonomy): domain Eukaryota; kingdom Viridiplantae; phylum Streptophyta; class Magnoliopsida; order Lamiales; family Oleaceae; genus Fraxinus; species Fraxinus cuspidata. The sequence goes on along the minus strand of CAIGRP010076092.1, from coordinate 11,450 downwards.
TTGCAATCATGCATCCCAAATATCTTAAGTACTGTATTGAATGATATTAAACTTGTTTCCCTTACCAACATGGGTATCACCTAGTTTGCAATCATGTCCAAATCTCTTAAGTACCGTATCGACATAACACTTTTGTGATAATTCAAGAATACCTAGAAAACGATCATGATGTATCTGAATCCCTAATATAAAAGAGGCGTTATCAAGATCTTTCATCTCAAAATTCTTTGATAGAAATCTCTTGATTTCATGCAATAAGCCTATATCATTGCATGCAAGCAGAATGTCATCGACATACAATATTACGAATATATACTTACTCTCACTAAACATGTGGTATACACAATCATCAATCACATTCATCTCAAATCCAAACGAGATGATTATTTGATGAAATTTGTGATACCATTGATGGAAAGCCTTCTTAAACCCATTGATGGATTTCTTTAATTTGCAAATCATTTTTTAGTCTCCGACACAATTTTTTTCGATTGCACCATATATATCATCTCATCAATGTCACCATTGAGAAACACTATCATTATATCCATCTAATGTAGCTCAATATCAAAATGTGCCACAAGTGCCATTATAATCTTGAATTGCACCATATAGATAATCTAATCAATGTCGCCATTGAGAAACGCCGTTTTAACATCTATCTGATGTAGCTCAAGGTCAAAGTGCGTAACAAGTGCCATACTTATCCTGAAAGAGTCTTTCGTTGAAATTGGAAAGAAAGTCTCTTTGTAATCGATGCTTTCCCTTTGAGTAAAGTCATTTGTAACAAGACGAACCTTATATCTTTCCACATTACCCTTCGAATCCTTCTTGGTTTATATATCCATTTGCAGCCAATGAGTTTCGTACCTTCAAGCAATGAGACAAGTTCCCAAATGCTATTATCTTTCATGGACTTTATTTTCTCATACATGACATTAATCCACCTTTGAAATTTATTACTTTGCATTGCTTGATGAAAGTTGATAATATCCTCTTCCATCAATCCAATGTCATCCTCATTCTTGGAGAAATACTATAAAGTCATCCGAAATCGCATTTCTCTTTTCTCCAGTGGATCTCCTTAATGACATTTGTTTTTTAGGTTGTTGAGTTTGTTTTTCTAGAAGTGTCTTGATTGTTTATATGGGGTTCTGGAATATTGTCACGATCCGAAATTGTTTCTTAAATAAGATCTAGAACAGGAGTTTGTCCTTAGTCCTGATCATTGTCAATTGCAATGGGAGGAATGTTTATATGTTCCTCCTCAAAGACAAAATTCCTAACTTTATCTCCCCCACACACTCCACATCCTCAAGGAATGGACATTTCCCATTTCAAAAATTGATTTGGTAGTGGGATCATAAAATTTGTAACCTCTTGACCTTTCAGAGTATTCAATAAAATAGCAACTAATAGTTATGGAATCCAGTTTCCTTTTTGATGGCCTATAAGGCCTTGCCTCAGCTAGACAACCCCATAGGCTGTTTGCCTGTCCAAAGCTAATAAAGGGTTTTGACAGTTACTTTGTTTGGAACTCTATTAAGAATATAAGCTGCAGTTTTTAATACTTCTCCCAGAGAGATTCTGGTAAAGTGAAATGATTAATCATACTCCTTAACATGTTCTTTAGTGTCTCGTTTTGTCTTTTGGAAAACCATTCATGTTAGGAGAACTAGACATGTACTGTGGAACGATTCCACATTCCTCTAGGAATTTAGCAAAAGGCCCTCGATGTTGTTCTCCCGATCCGTCATATCTGCATAGTATTCACTACCACGATCAGATCTGATGTGCTTTATTTTTTTGCCGAGTTAATTTTCAACTTGAGCCTCATAAGTCTTGAATACGTCCAGTGATTGAAATTTCTCATAAATGAGATACAGGTAACCATAAAGGGAATAATCGTCTATGAACGTATTAAATGACTATTTATCATTCCAAGAAGCAGAAGAGAATGGCCCATAGATATCCATATGAATAAGTTCCAAGACGTCCGACGTACTATTGGCACCTAATCTTTATGCTTGTTTGTTTCCCCTTAATGTAATTTACACAAACACTTAATTCTGAAAAATCAAGAGAATCTAGAATTCCTTCTGACACGAGTTTTTCAATTCTTTTTGAGAAATGTGACCTAAACGTTTGTGCCATAATGAAGCGAAATTCTTTTACGTTTAATACCTCGTGAATTCACAAGCAAGGTTCCATTAAAGAGGCAACTGAATTAAACAAGTATAAATTATCATATATAGATAAAGAACAGATACCCACAAGATTTGAATAATTAAAAAGACTAAATTTATTATTTCCAAATGAACAAGAATGACCAAATTTGTCCAATACAGAAATAGAAATCAAATTTCATCTAAAAGACGGTACCACAGTCTCTTTCAAATCTAAATAAAAATGGTTTTTAATAATAATCTAAAATTCCCTATAGCATCTACTTCAACTAATTTGTCGTCACCCGGATAGATGAATCTTTTAGCATCATTTGGCTTTCGATTGTTCACATAACCCTTCATAGACACACATATGAGTAGTAGCATCGGAATCAATCCACCAAGTACGTCTAGGTACTGAAACTAAATTAACCCCAGAACAAACCAAAGTGAGAAACGTACATTTCTTTACATGCCAACAGTGGTATTTGGTACAATCCCTTTTCAAGTGTCCCCGTGATTCCACAAAAGTAACAGTCAGATGATTCATTCTTTTTAGGCTTTTGTTATTTCTTTTGAGCTAGACCTGGTGCACTTACTTATTCTTTCTTTTCTTGAACTTGTCCTTAGATGTACTAGCCAATTGAGCACTTTCAGTCCTTTCTTGCTTCAACATTTCTTCTTCTTACATACAGTATGAAATGGGCTTATTTAGAGTTCACTTCTCCTTTTGACAGTTATAACTTACCTTAAATTGATTGTATTGTGCAAAAAGATAAATCAAAACCAAATGCTCGAGCAAATAATCAGATATCTCAAACTTTAGTGCCTTCAATTTTGAAGTAATATGAGACATGTCCATGATGTACTCCTGCATATTTCCTTTACTTTTATACCTTAGTGAAACTAGGTTCACCAAAAGTGTACTAGTTTCAGCCTTATCGTTTTTTGCAAGACGTTTTTCAATCTCATCAAAAAAATTCTTGACGGTAGTTACCTTATCGGACACAGCTCCCCTGAATGATTCTGGAATACCACTGATCATAAGACTCATGTAGTTTGAACGATCTCACTTACCAAAATTCTTTTTTATCAGCGAAACTTTTATCTATAAGTACAGCGGATTGTTCAATTATTAACGCAAGATCTAAGTTCATGCAGTCAAGAACGATCTATACGTTCTCTTTCCAGTCCTTAAAGTTGGTTTAATTTAGCATGAGAATAAAGTTGATGTTTGTAGATATTGTAGAAGCAAAAAAGTTAACTGAATAGAAAACAAGGCCAAAGAAATATGTTCACATTAGAACCGCATTTAAAAATTAATTAATTCAAATAAAATCACATCTTAAGAGACTGAGCACAACATTGATATTTAGTTTTTGGACAGAAATACTAATTTGTAAGTTGTACTTTTGGTGTAATAATCAAATATTGATAATAAATCATGTCAAACAATAAATCTATTTTTGGACTGATTTATTATTCACATAAAACAAAACTTAGAATTGTCACATTTATCACCACATGTGTTCATGTAATTCGATCAAATATTTACCTTCATTTGGGTCAGTGAATATCCGCATAAATTACAAATACACAACCTTCCTAATATTCCAAATAAATTAACCTAGATAGTAGAGATTACTTTGGTAACACGTTGCGTCAATTAATTTATATAGGAAAATTAGTAATCCAAAATAAATTTATTTTAATATCAAGCTTTGAATTTGAATTGTTAATTCCCAATTCCTTTATTTTATTTTGTTTTGTTTTGAACTTAAAAAATTGTATATATGAATAGAAAGTCTGCATCGCAGCGCTCGAAAACGGGCTCCACAACGCTAATTTTTGCTTCTCTTGAAAACCACATAATTTCTTATTTTCTTGCAATTGCATCATCCTAATTAATCACTACATGCACACATGTCTTATGAAATTGAGAAAAACTTTTTTTCACATAAATGCAATCAATTATAATTATACTCAAATTCAACAATTAAGTCCTAAAAATTGTCAATTTTGAAAATACCCAAAAATTAAATATCTAGGGCTTGAAATTCACATACCAAAATTAAGTAATACAATCTATGAATTTCAACCCTAAAATTATTTCTTGAATTTCAATGCTTTAACACGGAATTGGCTATGATACCACTTGTTGAATTTTTCATGAAACTTAAATTTTATAAAATATTGTGAATTGTCAAGATCTCAATGTCAAATCATCAAGAAAATTAATTAATGCTGAACATACCTTGATCTATTGATTTGTATCTTGAATAATGTTGAATTTTGATCTTTGAATTTTGATTTTTTGTTTTTCAATTTAATTACTTCAATCCTTCTTCTTAATTCTTGATTGTGGGTTTTGGATCTTTCTTTTCAAAATACTTTCTCTATTAATTCTTTTGTTGATGGGATGACAAGTGTATATGAATTAAGGACCATAATCATATATATAGTTTTCATATGTATTCTGTCAATCGTCAAATACAAACTCTAATGGATCAAATCTCTACACATATAATCATGCTCACACTTTATTTAGATGCTTAAAACTCAATTACTTAATTCTTTATTAGATCACTTTAATTTTTTTTGGACTTAACTTTAAGATATCTTTTATATACAATGAATTAATATGTTGGCCCACATGGCAAATTAAATAATTTTCCAACGGACACAACCATGGATTCTAATTTCTAAAGCACAATACAACATTAAGTAATTTAATAAATAAGTGAGCAATAAATATTACAAACCATGTGAAATGATGTAGTTACATGAAATTGGTGAACTATGAGGTATCGGAGAAAAAGAATGTTGGGAATCAAGGCAAAAAGGCAAATTTTTTTTTTATTTTGTTAAGGAAAGGAAATTTAGAGTGAAGAAATGGAAAATGGAGATTCGCGTGTACACATACGACATTAAGTGGTGAAAGGATGAGGAAGAGTGTGAAAGGGAAGTAAAATGGAGGGAAAATAGAGAAGGAATTCAAACATTAAGGACAATAGACCATGTCCTTCACCAGCGATGTGAATTCTAACCATGCTTGAGAAAAAGTAGAGGTAGGGTGGGGTTTAGGTTGTGCTAGGCATGGTTGCTATCGCATGTCCTTAGGTGGGTGGGGTTCGCTGGAAAGATTCCCTTGGTGAGCTTGTGGCTCGTTACTCGCAGGTCGAGCTCAGCTCGGCCCGTGAGCTCGTGGCTCGTAGGTCGATCCGAGTTTCAGCTCGCGAGCTCATCGTTTTTTTATTAAGATAAGCCATTTTTTTTAAAAAAAAATAAAACCTCGATTTGGATGAGGCTCGTGGGAAAGCTCGTTGGCTTGCCCACGAGCCGCTCGTCAAAAAACGAGCCGAGCAGGCTCGACTAGCCTAGCGAGCCGGCCTGCTCGGCTCGAGCTTGTCCTTTTTATGAGCTGGAGCGGCTCGTGGCTCGTTTTTGACGAGCAGAGCCGATGAGCCGCTCGGCTCGGTTGCCACCCCTAGTGGTGACAACGATAGTTGGTGAGTCAAGGGGAGGGGTTGGTAGTGTTATGGTAAAGAAGATTATATATATTTATTTATTTATTTATTTATTTTTGCAAAATTCTCTTCTTTTTTCCCTTGTTTTGTTTTTTTTTTTTTTATATATNTGGTAGTGTTATGGTAAAGAAGATTATATATATTTATTTATTTATTTATTTATTTTTGCAAAATTCTCTTCTTTTTTCCCTTGTTTTGTTTTTTTTTTTTATATATATTTGAAGAGGAGGACAAGTTTATCATCTAATGGACAAAATGGATGGAATGATGAGTTTGCTATGTAGTTGAAAGATTGGAAATGTATTATGCTAAAAAAAAAAAAAAAGGTTGATGGTAGATTGATAATAATTTTCGAATGTTGGAGACTAAGAGTGCAAATTTCTGCAACCCCTTTTTGGATATACAAAATATATAAGAATTGAAGAGGAAAAGCACATTATAATGCACGCTTTTTAAGTCAATTAAAAAGGTAACCAAAAAGAGAGAGTATAATATTCCTGAGCTTATCCATAAAAAGTTAAAATAAAATATTTATTTTGTGATTAAAAAAAACAGTGAATTAATACACGCCCTTTAAATAAATAAATAAAAGAAAATACGGTCAAATAATTGTCAAATTTTTGTCCTTTGACTCATTTAAGCCACGTGGCATTTTGTGGGATCTTTAAAATTCCTATGAATAATAATGATTAGAGCTTGATTTGATTGATGTGTTCAGGGATGTCTTGAAATTTGTGGCTTGGCTCATCATCCGAGGGTTACTTGGTAAAAATACATATTTATGAGGACGTTTTGGTAATTTGCTGCCATAGACATTCATCCCGTGCATTGCGTAGAGGTCGAGGAGATCGTTTTCTTCTTACATGTTTTTGGACAGTAATTTAGGCACTGTTCTCTTTACTATTTTCCAATCGTTTTCTGTTTTCGATTTTTCAAAACAGTGAAAACGCGTTCTCTTTCTCATTTTCGAAAACGCGTTTTTGAAAACAAGTTAAAAATTTGTAAAGAAAATTCAAAACGACAAATTTGTCATTTTTGGTGTTTTTAGTTATAATCAAGTCAAAATTTTTAAAACGCGTTTTGGGCGTTTTCAAAACAATTTTTCAAAATGTCAAAAAGAACACATTTTCAAAAATCTCAAAATGGACACTCAAAACACAAAATAAATTCAAAACTCAAAACACAAAACTGAAACACAAAGAAAACAGCCCCTTTAGATTCTCAAAATTACCCATGTTTTGTTTCCAGAATGACAATTGTCCTATAACACAATTTTTGTGTTTTCAAATTAAAAAGCATAGTTGTCGTCTAACTTTTTTTTTTCTACCACATTTAGATGAATATATATGAACGTTATTTGAGCTATCAATATCTAGGGCATGTTTTTGAGCCCCCCCCCCCCCCCCCTTTTTTGTGTAAAATGCATTTTGAAATAATACAATGAAGAAGAATGTATGGTTAAAAATTAGAGAAATTTTTTTGGTTATCTGTAATATTATTTTATTGAAAAATGTATGGTTGAAAAGAAGAAAAAAAATATATTTTGTCAAAAATGAGCACCAAACAAGGTCCTAATATGATTAGTCCGGCAAATAATAGTATAATATCGATAAACATTTGGCCTATGTTTAATGCCCATTTTTTGTTGAAAATGTGTTTTGTAATAGTACATTTTTGAATAATGTGTGGCTAAAAAATAGGAGAATATTTTAAGTTTACATGTAAAATATTTTATTGAAAAAATATGATTGAAAATAAATTTGAAAGAATATGAATTTTTAAATAATGGAGCTCATATAAGGGTTTGATATGTTATAAGTTGTAAGTAGCAAGTACAAGATTATACGAAAAATTCATTATTATTATTATTATTATTTTATCAACTAGTAATTGATTGAATTAAAAATGGGGTTGGTGTTACAAGTTTCTTTGTACGAGAAGGTATCAATCTAATCTAATTTGAATTTTTTAAATTTTTTATTTTGAATTTCGAAATTGTGATTCATAGTTACAACACGTGACAAATCCTAGTTATATCCATGACATATAGGTTTTAGGTGCTTCTCATAATAAAATGCTTTAAAAAAAAAAAGGATGAAAATGAATAATTTAACAATGGAAGTTTGAATCTAAACACCAAATCAAGAAAAAAATATATGAACCCTGATTAAGTGGCATGTTGCTTCTAATTCAAACATTAATCTTTGATTAATATATTACCATATCTAAATCTCTTGTTCCAAGAATAACATGGAAGGTGAGTAGTGATTTGTGGTTGGTTAAGTGGCTAATGCTCTCGTCATCCAATCCACAATTCAAGGATCATAACGAAAAATTAATATTATAAACACTATCTAAAGATCTATGGAGGCTTTTTTAGAAATTAATTAATGCAATAAACAAGTTTAGTTAATGCAAATCGAGGGCCTTAAGTTTTTTATAATCATATGTAGTGGTTTGAGGAACTTTGAATTTTGAAAAGGGTCAAGTGATTTACTAATTTATACTCGGTTCTGTTCATGAGTTTTTTTATAGGTAGTGTCTAAAGATGCATTGTGTATGAACTTTTAATAGAAAATTAACTGAAACATTTTAAGTTTAGGTTCAATGTTGGGTGAAGGATGTTAAATGAGGTGGGCAGCTTAAACTCGGCTCACTTAAAGAAAGTTGAGCTCGGCTCACGAGCCAAATTCGTGATGGTTGTTCGTTAGTGTATGTTCAGCTCGCTAGTGGAACGAGTTGAGTCGACGAGCGCCTCTCCCCACTTGACATCCCTAAGTTAGGTTGGGTTGTGTTTTAGTTCGGGCTTCGATACACTGTTGTGGTGTGTTTTATTATGGGATAATTAGGCCCAATACTTTTAAAAAGAAAATAATTAGAATAATACATTTAAATATATTCGTATCTTTAATTACCTTATTTCTTAATATGGTCAAATTCATCCAAAACAAAGGCAGAACCTTTCCAATCTAAATTTTATCACTTCTTAAAAAATTTTATTATTAAAAGTTTTTCGTTTGATCCCGTATTTTACACTACGATTATCCATTCCGAGCGATTCAAAAATCTGTTAGAAACTTGAAATGCGACTTGATAAATATATAATGGACGGTATTCAAATGTTGAAAATTATCTTGCATGAATGATTGAACGCAAAACCATGATTATTAGTTTTTCTTTTTATTTCTTTTCCTTATCGATATCAATGTAAAAATTTATTAAATTTAAATCGTGATTATTAAGTTCAATTCTTGTGTCCATTTTCGACTTGTTATTATAAACTCGACACTTATCAATTTTAAATTTAAAAAATGTATTTTGAAGTTTGGCGTGAATACTCTGAAAAGATAACAAAAATTTCACCCAACGAGTGAAGAAACACAATCCTTAAATAAGCCAAAAGAGGTAACATATAACAGGAATTAAAAGAAAAAATTGCCATCCTTAAAAAAAGTGACATATAAGTATACTTTGAGCTCCAAAACTTTGTTGTCTAATTTATCTTATGGAAAATGTTAATGATACACCAGTTATTTTATTGATGTGATTGCATATAGATGACAACAATGCACCATTTCTTGTAAGAACTTAAAGTGGTAATTCTTTTTATAGTAGTAATTATAGTCAAAAGTGACATGATATAATAAAAAAGTGATTTAATATTTTTTTAACATATAATTCCTTCAAACAGTGGGGTTTACCTTTATAACAAATAAAGATATTAATTTTATTCTATTTGCAAAAAGAATACAAATGAAATAGTACGAGGCTTTTCTTAAAAAAAAGTGACAAGAGTGTCACTTTTGAACTTGAGCACATTAATTCATATGTAGGACTTATAAAGTGTTATAGCAAGCCATTTTTTAATGAAAGCAAAATTTGAATTCATATTCATATTTAAATTTTTACAAAGAACTTATATGCATTTCTTTAATTGATCAAAAAGAATTTAAATGAGATAACTAGTATGTGATTTTCTTTTTAAAAAAAAGTGACATAGCATATCATTTTCAAATTTCAACACCTTAATTCATACGCAAAGACTTACAAATTTTGGCTAAGTTTAATTCATTGTAAACTGACATAGCAAGTTACAATTAATTTTCCATAGAACAATACATCTTCAGCTAAGCTTTCAATTTAATTATATGAATTTATTTTAAAGGTTAATTTATTATGTATTGTGTTAAATGTGAATTAAACTAAAAAAAAAGTAATATTGTATGTCATAAAAAGTGCTAGTGTATGTCGCTTATTGACATACAATATCACTTTTTATTTAAAAAATCTCAAGAATTTTTACACAATATTTTTTACTTTCAAAATAATTTTCATATAATTTTCCCAAAGACCCATAATTTTAAGGGTATTTGTATTAGTTGCCCTTTTATTTGGGTTTGGGTTAGTGTCGTGCCAGGTTTCAAACTCGGCTTGGGTTCAAAGTTGGAGTGGGCTTACTTTAGGCTTTGGTTCATTAATGGGCTAGATTTTATTTTGGGTTTGGATTCTTTAGTTTGGGTTTTTTGAGCAATGATTCACTGTTGGGCTGGATTCAGCTTTTAATTGGGTTTAGTTTCAATGCTGGACTGGTTTTTTATTTTGGGCTTGTTCACTGTTGGGCAGGATTTTGGTTTGGTATTGAGAACTATTGGGCTAGCTTAGAGTTTTGGTTTGGGTTCAATGAATTTGGATTTGAGTTCACAAGGCTGTCTTTTATTTTAGATTTGGATTTAGCATTGGCTGAGTTTGGATTTAGTGTTGGGGCTGGGTTTTAAATTAATGGAAATTACTGTTTTTAAAATCTCAATTTTTAGAGTTACACGTTTTTCTTTAAAAAATCAAATATAATTAAAATTTTAAAAATAATTAATATTATATAATTAAACTAATTCACCCACCTACCTCATAATCCCTATCTAATTTCTTCCCAAATCCTAAACACTATTTCCACTATCTTCTCCCTCTCTTCTTTTCTCACACTCTTTACAAACCCCAACCACTCACTACATCGTCGTCCCTCTCTAATCCGACGATGTCGCTTTCCTCCCTCTCTACAGCAGTGCAACCTCTCAATACCAATGGGAGACAACGTAGCCTCTCGAGATACCATCGTTGCGAGACAACACAGCATAGCTGAACCTCGCACCACTGCCCATCTCTACTAATAACGCCGCTCTCCTCCCTTGAAGAGGCACCGCAGTCGTGAGCAAATCTCCCATCATTCAATGGCAATGCGAGGGCCCCCGCTCAAAACCAGTGCAGAAGGGGCTATGCCGCCGCACACAGCGACCTTCACCATGAGCAACTCTCAATAGTGTTGTGCTGCCATGTTTTGCGATTTGTATTGATCTATCAGTTGAATTTAAGAGTGAAAATAAGACAATACAAAGAGAAGAGCATTGTATTGAATAGTGTAATTTGTTTACAAGATAGGCATCCTATTTATAGTTTAACTTGAGAGGAATGTTTCCCTTTCTAACCAATGTGGGACTAACTAACATGTACATTGTGTATGTGTGTGTATATATATACACACACACACATTAACAGCCCCCCCTCAAACTCCAGGTGGTAAAATGGAAACCAACTTGAGTTTGGAAACTAAATCCTGAAGGCGTCCAGGAGGGACGCGTTTTAGTAAAGAAATCAACAGTTTGATCGGCTGAAGAAACTGATAATAGTCCAATATTCCCACGGGTGAGATGATGTATAAAGTGACAATCAATCTCAATGTATTTTGTGCGTTCATGGAATACAT
>CAIGRP010076090.1:0-26992 GCA_903798385.1 Fraxinus cuspidata | reverse complement strand
CTTCTAAAGGATTTTATATGGGCTGGGAGACAGCTACCTCCGCCCTTGATCTTTTCATTGCATGATATAGCAGCTATCATTACAAAACTCTGGCGTGTGTTTGTGTGTCTATATTTTAGCCTATAAAGGTGGATTGCTAGATGTGCAAAAAATGTAGAAAAGATAATCACAAACATTTGTGGGTTGAGGTGCAATTGTCCCTGACCGCTGCTTATCGTGGGGTAACAAAAGTCGTTTCCAGTGAAAAGGTGTGCGATTTTCGAATATGCCTGCTCAAGATAGTATTTTCATTGGTAATATCAATCTTGCTACAATGAAGACAATGTTCCATGACAAGGTTGTGGCTTGGTCAATGCCTTAGCAAGTAGATTCAAAGAAGAAATACAAGAGTCAAATCTCACCAATTTGCACTCTCGTATTTGCCAATGGAAGAAATGTTGGCCCATTTCCACAACAAAATACAATGGGACCTTCGTAAAGTTGATTAATGGCTATGTGCTTCGTAGGAGACTTGAGCGCTAGAGTTACAGAATGTGCTGGCAAAAAATATAGTTAAATTTGGTATTGAACTTGGGAAAAAAAACCAAAGAAAAATAATTAGTTGGACAAACCCTGTTTCAGAATTCATTGAAGTTTAGTTGCCAACTTGTTAATAAACAATTGCACTAAGAAGCGTTCGGTAAAGGGTTTTTTTTTTTTTTTTAATTGTTTACCATTTGCATGAATTCCTTTGACAAACAGTAGAAAAGTATATCTTAATCGACTCACAAAATTCTACATAAAATTAAAAACATATTAGGTGGTAAAATCGTGTAAAAGAATTTGAGATTCTCATATAAATTGTCACAACAAATTTTGTTTCTTACACCATATTATAATCACATTCAAATTTGGATTTTTTAATAACTACACCATATCAGTTCAGTTTTACAATTTTAATCATAATTCAATGAAAATAATAAAGAGAAAAAGTATAGTAGTATGGTGTATGTCCCTTTCTCATATTACCTTTCTTATTTTTTTTTTTATTGTATGAGTGCGCATTGAGTAAACCTCGATCCATGTGCACAGCCCGCAAACCACGCCAGAGATACTCGAAGAGAAAAATCACAGTTTGGTGTGCACTAGTCTTACTTAAAATATAATATGTAAAGTGTAAATATATGTATTATAATGAATAAAAATAGTGTATTTATTTATAAAAAAATGTGACGCGAATGCCCAAATCCATTATAACCTAAATCTTTCCCGTAGCCACCTGCCCACCGGAGCCGCGACTGCCGACCACAAACCGGACTCCCTGTATACTGCAGTATTTTTATATTTTATTTTTTCTTTACTTCTTTCCCCGAAGCTATGAAGAAACCGAACTAAAGGTTGAAATTTGAAAATTAACCCACTTATTGTAGACTGGTAGTCTGTAGAGCCTTCTTCTTCTCTAATCTCTAACTATTTATATTTTAGTACTTAGGTTTGGGTCTTATTTAAACCAACCTAAAAAGCTGATGCCGGTAAACAAAAGTTGATGAGCGGCTGTTCCATTTTGCTTCATGCCTTCCTCTAAATTATTGTGCATGATGGTTTTTGGTTTTATCGGTTTATGTTTATGATTTTTGTTTGTTACAGACTTACACTTTTTAATCCATAACATATCACTCATGGTTTTTTTTATTAAAATTTATTTACAGGTTTTGTTTTGTGTTCCAAGGCATCACAAAAGCTTCAATTTATCGTGGCTCTAATTTCCCACCCACTTTGGCGCTGCAACGAACTACACAAGCAGGTACTCTGGTTGACCTATAGCATCTTGAATTACATTTTACATTGGAGTATGTGTTGATTTAGGATTCTTAGATTTGGTGTCGGATTGTTGACTAGTTATTATATTGTTGAATTATTAGATAAGTGGTTGAATTTTTCGCTAGTGAAATTTTTTAGATTGTTGGGACACTGAAGTGTGTTGGTTTTTTATGCTTTTAGATTTTAAAATGGAACAAAATTGACCTTACGCCAAGAAAGGAAGAACCTAATTATTTTTCTTTACTGAGAGCGACAAATCTGAGGGTAATCCAATTCTTACAGTGCCCCTTCCTCCAATGTCAAGCATTGAGAAAAGATGGCAAAAAATTATATATATACTTGATTTTAATGGTTCGTACATGGTTAGCCTACAGGCTAACATCATTATCACTTTGATATTTTCAACAAAGTCAAGATTTTCAGATGATGTAGATAAATACATGAATTAATGAGATATCACTATAACTCCTTTCTCTTAGTGTGGTTTTGGATTCAAAAATTTCTTTTGAATTATTTAACATGGATAATATTTGCAAGCTTCCAGAGAAATTTTATTCTGAAGATTTTACGCAGAAATATATTTATTGTTTGAAAATTGAGTTTGATGATATTTGCAAGTTAGTGGAGAAGTTTTATCCTGAAGATTTTACGTGGCAAGATATTTATTGTTTGAAAATTGAGTTGCAGCATTATCACAATTACGTTATTTTGATTATATTAATTTGTTTGGTATAGACACTACCCATGTCAACGATGACTATGGAGCGAGCATTTTCCGTAATAAAATATGTGGAAACAAAATTCGTAATAAAATGGAAGATGGTTTTCTTGTTGATTGTACAATACTCTACACCGAACAAGAATTTACTATGAATTTATATTTAGAGCTATTATAGATGAATTTTATGCAATAAAATATCGTCGGGTACAATAGGTAATGTTACATTACGACTTTTATTTTTGTAATATATGAATTATATTCGTACTATAACTTTTTACAATTTTTCCCCCATAACGTTAATTCATGGCTCTGCCCTTGGTCATCTACATCCAGAAAGCCATATGTTTTGGAAGAAGCTTGTACAATTTAAGAAGAGTTTTGATTGATCAATGAGAAGAATATACTTCAATGGATATGCCCTTAGGTAAGGCCATTCATGAGACGTTGCTTTACTGGAAAAATTTGTTAAGATTAATATCATTAAACGTAATTTAATCCATTATATTTGAATTTTTCGAATTGAAAACTTAAAAGCGCTACTTTTTAAAGTTTTCACATAATTAAATCTGGCTTAAAATCCCTGTTTCCAAACAGTACCTAACTTACAAGCAATAAACTATAAAAGTAGCCAACAGAAAAAAAATAAAAAGAGTCAAGAAATTACTGTCACCAAGCCCTCAAATTCCTTACCAGTGTGTGCTTCGGTGCAAACCCGTGTATCTTTGGGTTGGGATGTAATCTTTCTCTATGCATGTATTTATGTATGTATATCTGTGTGTGAGAGAGTAAGCAGGGTGCAGGAATGCACACAAGGTGTTTAAGTAATTGTTGAGATAGAAAGTAATGTCACAATCTTATAATAAAGTGTGCATCTTTTGAACGAAAATGCCATTCTGTTGAAGTGTGGTAATATTACAGTGATGTCTCTTTTAGGATATTAAGTTCTGATGTAGTTTTCATTTGCTTTGCGATGTTATTCATTGCCATACTTCATTTTGTAAAACAGTGATCATTAGAAGAGGTTCTGGGGCTCAAGATTTTATTTCAGTCTCAGGATTATGCTCGCAAGCTCGGAATTAGCCTGTTTCTTTCGTTAGTTTTCTTGGGAAGTTTCATCTCATTCGGTGGAAGTCAACTCAAATTATGGGAAAAGCATCGAGAGATAAAAGGGTACCCTTACTCTGCTCCAATTGCATGCTAGAACTTCTTTTATTTTTATCTGGACTGGCACTAAATCAAAATCACTGAAATGGATTGATTGATTTTGCAGGATATCTACTATAGGAAGGCGAAAGAGGAAGGCTGGCGTGCTCGAAGTGCCTTCAAACTGCTTCAGATAGATGAGGAATTTAACATATTTGAAGGTACGTTTAGTGATATGTACTAATTCTTTTACAGGCTCCTCCATTTCGTAGGTTGTTATCTGAGTACATTTTAAGCAAAAAGTTTCAGTTGTTTCCCTTTTGGCTGCAGTTCTCTGTTATTGATATGATGCAGTGAAAAGTTATCTACTGCCATTTGATAACATAACCCCAATACTTTGCAGGAGTAAAGCGTGTGGTGGATTTATGTGCAGCGCCTGGTAGCTGGAGTCAGGTATGTTGGGATTCATTGTTATCCCTACATATTTACTTACACGTCCTTAAAACTCTTCAAGGTAGTCACGTGCATTGCATCTAACTGAGTTTTATATCTTATATATTCCATGTAGGTTTTGAGTCGAAAGCTTTATCTCCCAGCAAAGCTGTCACCTGATCCCAAGTATGTTTTGGTAGTTAGACCTATGTTCTCTTTTAACAAGTAACAATTTTTACCATGTTAAGCATGCCATTGCTGAATTTCTTTGCTTTTGAGTGTTAATTTACGTATTTATTCCTCAATGTTCAATTCTAACAATTCCATGAATCCTCAATTGTCTTTATCAGATTATCCAATAACTTCAGTACAAATAACTGATGCAAGTGTGAATATGGCATCCCAGGTCTCATTATATTAGTCACCAAGTCTTGTCCAATTAGGTTTTATTCTGGATTTGGTAATTATATTGTCTAAAAACTCCATTAATAGAAGTGTCTGAAAACAGACTACATTACAAATAATCTTATTAAAGAGTTTCTAAAGCTGCATGGAATTTCTTGTTATGTTTTATGATGCAGTTACTGAGTAATATGTGAAAAGGAAGTCAATCCTCGGAACCTTTTCTCCCAATACTATTCCCCGGCTCTTAGCACTGTATTATGAGTTGCATTGATTTCAAGTGTTTGTCATCGGAAAGGATTTAACTATAAGCTTTGAGTTCAAGGCTAGTAATTATAATGTTGATGTCATGGAAGTTGAGGTTTTTTGAAGGGTTTAGATTCAATGCCACTCAACTTTATACTTATGGACATCGTCATCATAGCACCCAATTCCATATAACGTTTCAACATGATCACCCAATTTTATATAACATTTTACTATAGCCACCCAACTTTTTTTCACCATTTTCACTAATTTTAAAAAGGATAAAACGATAACTTTGTATTATATATATATAATAAATTTGAAAAAAAAAATTATTTTAAAATAAGTTTTTATTTTATTTTAACTTCTAAGTAATGTTTTTTTAAGAAGTAAGTTTTTATTTTATTTTTTAAGGAACGTTTTTTATTAAATAACATTTTATTTTATTTTTCTAAGTAACTTTTTTTTAATAAGTTTTTATATTTTTTTAATTTTTCTAATTAAAATTTTTTAAAATAAGTTATTATTTTATTTTGTAAGTAACATTTTTTAAAAAAATAAGTTTTTATTTTATTTTATTTTTTTAAGTAACGTTTTGTAAATAAATTTTTATTTTGTTTTTTTTTGAAATAAGGTTTTATTTTAATTTTGTTTTTATTTAAATTTATTTTATATATATAATGCTACTGTTTTACCTTTTTTAAAATTATCGAAAATGATGAAAATAAGTTGGATAGTCATGGTGAAATAAAACCAAATTAGTTGGTAATGGTGACATTAAGTATAAATTTGGGTGTCCATAGTGAAACAAAATCAAATTAGGTGACCATAGTAATACTAAGTATAAAGTTGAGTGGCCATTGGTGAATTTAACCCTTTTTTGAAGTAATTATTTCTTTACGGGAATCTGCATAAGCGAAACGCTTGCTATAAAAGTGAAGTTGCACCATCTTATTTACTCATCTGATGGCTTTTTCTTGTATTCTTCATTTCTTCTCTTAGCTATCATACACATTCGCGATGCCATAGTTTCATATCATAGAAACCTTAATCATGTCATCCTCATCACTTTGACAAATTTAACGGTCCAGAGGATCTGAATTAAAATTTTGCAGGGATGTTGATTTCCCACTCATTGTGGCTATTGACTTACAGCCCATGGCTCCTATAGATGGTGTTATTCAAGTTCAAGGGGATATAACAAATGCCCGGACAGCTGAAGTGGTAAGAACTGCTTGCTCGTCTGTTTGTGTTCACATGTTTTTCTTTTTCCTTTTTTTTTAATTTAATATCAACTTTTTCCGAGGTGGGGTATGGCATCGACCCTTACCCACTTACCAGTAAAACAACAAAAGTACGTTTTTGGTAGAGTATAGTCCGGTTCCAGAAGTACAAAGAGGTACGAAAGAATACACAGAAAGATTCTCGATGACTAATAAACCAAAACAGAGAATTGCATTTTCTAAATAAGGTCCTACCTTCCTTACAAAGAATCCTATCTGAAGGAAACTAAAAACTAAAATCTGACATATGGGTAAGAGATTTTATCTAATTTTAAATAATCTCGAATTTAACCTTGAAGTTCATATGCTTGCCATGCAGCCCAAGATATCAATGGCGACTTGACTGTGTTGTATTGTGTGTTATGAATATATGTATATGGGTACTTGTGGGTTTATTTGCATGTCCCCTGAACCTGTGATAAACCATTATTTTATATATGTTATCAGAAATCATATTCGAATGTTAATTGGAACTTTGGAGACAATTATGAAGTTTACAGCTTGCTAATGGGGATTGGATGCAGTAAAGAAACGCCCTAAAGATTCTCATGCCAGTAAGAGGAGGGGGGAAAAAAGCAAGAAAAATATTAGCAAGGGTGTACCAATATTATACCCGTGTTTGGTGGGGATTTTTAGTTGATTCTGATAAAAGTTTTGAAACGTATGGTTAAAAAGTTGTGGGACTCATAAAATATATTGATTGTTTGACTTTGAATTAGATTAAAATTTGATTTATATTAGTACCAAACAAGGGCTATATTTGTGTGATCAAAAAGGGGAAAAAGGAGCGTTTCTCCTTTGAATAAGAATAACAAAATAAATGCACCACATTTTGCTCATCTGGCTCATTTTGTATGGATTATATTGGGATTTGAGCCAGTAAGATCACTTCTTTGCTTCTAAGATTTGTCACAAGTACCAGCGTCTGGATTTCTATGTCATATTTTCTTCTCCCTGTCAATGGCGTTTCATTTTCACTTCTAATGTTTTATTATTTTCAGGGTGTTGTTATTGAGGGTTGTTAATATAAGCAATATATGTATCAACTCCCACATTCTGATCTTTTACCAGTGACATTTAAGTAAAGCATCCTTTCTGCTTTCTCAGGTTATTCGGCATTTCGATGGATGCAAGGCTGACCTTGTTGTCTGTGATGGTGCTCCTGATGGTTAGTGAAAAACTGTGTGAAGTTATATGGACCCACTCTATCATACTTGTGTCTATAATTTGATCCATGTATAAACATGCTATCCTTGTGTCCTGCAGTAACTGGCCTTCATGACATGGATGAATTTGTTCAATCCCAACTCATATTGGCGGTTAGTAAGTTAAATTCTTTGTTTGCTAATCTCCCTATTACAAGGGAAAATTGGTAAATGTTTTTTCTTTAGACTATGTTATAGTAGATCACCGATGTGCCTGTGCATCACGTTTGTGCTGTTTTACTTTTCATGTCATCTTTCATACATATTTGTCAACTCCTGCAAATGTCATGTTGCTTGAAAGTGAGAACCGAATGAATCTGGGGAAGGACCAAAAACTTTGTTGGAAACTCATCACAGCTAATAAGAGATGGGAAGAAATGTCAATTTTCTAATCTCTTCTGTTTGCACATTTTCTTGATTCCTCGCACACTATATTCCAAGACAATCAAATCACATTTTCATGCCAAGTATTTTGTTCCATTTATCATCTCTTTTTCATATCATATTTTTTCTCACTGATTCAGATTATGGCTAAATGTGCTTGCAGGGATTAACAATAGTTTCACACATACTAAAGATAGGTGGAAAGTTTATTGCTAAGATATTTCGAGGAAAAGATACCAGTCTCCTTTACTGTCAGGTTTGTCAATACTGTCTAAACCAACAATAATTGGAACTGTTTCAGGTCACTTACTCACTTCTGTTAATTGTTAATAACATTTAATCTCATTTCAGGTATTCAATTTCCATTTTAACATTCTAGTGATGAATTTGGGTATAGCTTTTCCATTTTCAGGATATACAGTATTTCATGGCATTATATAAACTTGAGGCATAGTTTCCTGTGTGTAAACATGAATTCAATGCACAGGACAATATAATCTTATATTAGCAGCTAATCAAGGTTGTTAAAAGCGCAAACCTTAGGATCTTACTATCCGAAATGACCAAAACGGTCTGGACCGAGTCTAGAATTGCAATCTTCTAGAATTGCTACTAGAATCGATTTCAAATCACTAGGATTGTACGATCCTACAATCTAGAAAGTAATAGAAATTCAATAAATTGGGCTAGGGTGATGGGCTTACTTATTTCAGTAATGGGCTGGTTTCTTTTGATTAAGTAACATAATATAATTCAAATAAAAAAGGTAGAAAGAAAAAAAATAAAAAACATCAAACAAAAATGTAAAATTAGCCATGTCAACGAGCCGAGCCACGAGCCGAAACTCAAAGCTCGGGCTCGGCTCAAGCAAAACGGGTCTGAGCTTTTTTGGGCCCGAGCCGAGCCGAGCAAAAGCTGGGCCAAAAAAATAAGGCTCGGCCCGAGCTTTCGGCTCGAGCCTTAGCGGGCTGAGCCGGGCCCTAACCGAGTTGGTTCGTATTTTTTTTAATTCGTTATAAATCTATAATTTTTTATAATGTATTTAAAATTTGTGCAATTTATACGTGTAATATATATTATTTAGTCACGGGCGGTGACGAGCCAGAGCCGATGCAAAAAAATGGGACTCGGCCCGAGCCCGAGCAGGGCCCGGCTCGGGCTTTTTCAGAGCCGGCGAGCTTTTTTGCCACCCCTATGTAAAATCTCTAACTCAAATCCAAAATCAATGATTTAGCATTTTACTCTCTGAGTCTCACCTTTCACATATGTTCATCTCTCAAATTTGACAAAAAATTATTGTGGACTTGTAAGTAAAAATAAAAAATAAAAATTGTTTATATTGGTTGTTTTTCGTAAATCATAGACTTGTAGTTGATACAGTGTTCTTAGACCTTTTTTATATTTTTTAATATTTATAAATTAACATTATTTATTAGGATCTTACAATCCTTGATCTTGTGATCCACAAGTCCCCTCCACCTGTCGGAGTCAAAATTAAGATCTTACAACAGAAACCCCCCTCTTTCTCCAGTGAAAGAACAACCCCTCTTTCTCCAGTGAAAGTCCAAAAGATGTCCAACTGATATAGTGATATTGCTTGCGAAAATTATTCTTTATTGATACAGGTTGGAATTCATACTAGAAAGTGTGTGAACAATATCATTTCTGTCTAGTAGTGAACGCGTGGTACAAGTTCTTTAGAATGTTTGATCTAGTAAATGGATCTTTGCTCCTCTGGACAGTTCTAAGTTGCTTACATGATACTGCGTTGCTAAGCTAGAGTGTGTACTGCAGCAACTTTATCTTGAAACCAGTCCTCTTAATCTCTTTGATTTTGCTTGCAGGTTGATAATGTTTAATATTGGTTGGTTCTTAGAGGTTTTTAGTACAATTTATTTGTTTTCTGCATAAAATGCAGTATAAAGTGCAAATGATGTACAGACTATTGCAAAGTTCCAAGCACATTCTTTGATTTGAAGAAAATGTTGAGGTTTTCTTTATTATGATGAACTAATAATCATTGGAGTAAAATTGCAAACTCAATATTCATTATAATACCAATTATCAACAACAAAAGCATTTCCTCTCAATTCAAAAAGTTACCATGTGCTAGAAGTTAGAAATGGGAAAACTATCACCCTTCTATAAAAATCAAGGATGTTTATGTTAATTTAGTTCGGGTTTTCTTTTTTGAAGGTATTGCTAAAACTGTAAACTACACGGCACATAGTACTTATTTTCACTTCTAACAATGGTATTTGTTAATCTCTCCTTTTGTGTGTGTTTATTTTGAATATTGACTTGTCTTATAATTTATTTTGTGATGTAAACTATAATTCTATTAACAATGTTAAAGTAGTTTATCTATGTTTACGACATCAGTCAATATGTAGACAGAATCTTGAGTTGATCATAGAATCGGTGATGTTTTTCCTCTCTGTTGCAGCTGAAATTATTTTTCACAGAAGTGACATTTGCTAAACCAAAAAGCAGTCGTAATTCAAGCATAGGTACCGATATTTTTCCTCATTTTCTCTAGACTCCTTTATTTAAAAGTTATGTGATCTTCCAATATCATATTTTCCCTTCTCTAGGGATATTCCTGAGAATTTGGATCGATCCATTCAATTTAAAGTGCGCCCTAATTTTTATCCACCAAATACCACTCCAAAAACAGGAAGGACAACTTCTTAGATATTCAAATTGTTTTATCTTCTGCAGACCTTTTCAGCACCATGGTTTTGTTAGGAATCATTTAGGAAAGAGCCAAACAGAGAGAGGATATGGTCACCTAAGTACTGAAGTTGTGGAGTAGGCGGAACAAATTACTTCGCCCTACCATTGTTGCAAACAAAGAATTTTGACTGTTGCCAAAAACAGATTTTCACATGCTTCCTATGGTAAATGATCTTAAGAAGACTTTAAAAATAGACATTTGAATTTTCACACGCCTCCATAAGTGAAAAGATGATACTCCATAAGATTCAACGACATTTATCTTTCTAGAACTATAATCTTGCTATATATGGACCAAGTCTTCTCACCGAACTTGCTATCGTCTAGGCATCATTATTCAAGTTATTAGGTGGCTGAAAATGTGTAGCTAAAGGAATTATCACTTTTTTACATATTAAAAAGATTCTGTGTGTTGGGGTATCTAAAGAGATTTTAAAGTTCAGCATACGGTGTACAGTTTATCTTGAATTTTCTAAACCTAATCTTTTACCATTATCTGTAATGCAGAAGCATTTGCTGTTTGTGAAAATTACTCTCCCCCTGAAGGTTTTAATGAAAAAGATCTGCATCGGCTCCTTGAAAAGATTGGAAGTCCTTCTGGTGCAGACGATCTAGGTAATCCTGATGGTACCACTTGCTTTTGTCTTGAAGAGGAAAAACAGTTTTTCCTTTTGGACTATTCATTAATATTCATTATCCATAATCCCGAAAAAGGATACGAATAAAAGAAAAAAATGGAAGGATTGCTTGTGCTAACTGTATGTCTGTTTCTTCTTTCGATATAGTTTCATGCTGGTATGCATACTGTTTTCCCTTTTATGTTATGAACGGGTTGGGGAGAAGTTTCAATTGTCTTAGTGTGACCTGTTCCTTGATATACTGAAGGAATTTTCATCCTTTCACGTCAATGTCTATATCTCGCAAAAAGAAATTCTCAGAAATTGTAACAGAATGATCACCCCAACTTCAATTAAAAAATAATCGCTAATCCTCTTCTTTTGAGTTTTGATTCTGCAAGATGATATCATATCAATATGTTCTCATTTTTGGTTCTTATCAATTGACAGATTGCAGTAGTGGGTGGTTAGAAGGTCCTAACAAGGTGTATATTCCATTTTTGGCCTGTGGGGATCTCAGCGGGTATGACTCCGATCGTTCATATCCACTTCCTAAAGTTGCAGATGGATCTTACCAGAGCTTAGATCCAGTGCAACCTCCTATTGCACCCCCTTACAAGCGAGCTATGGAAATGAAGAAAGCTTCAAGTCATGGTGTCCGAGGTCTAGAGAAACTCTCCCTTGATCCCTGAGCATGGTGGTTCATTGAACAAATTCGAAGTTCTACATTTTTTACCTGAAGTCATAGTTATGTACTTTGTTATCAAATTTTGAGTTTGGATGGATAATAACTTTCTTGATAGTTGTTGTTATGTGTGCTAGATTGCAAGGTTCCTGTTGACTATATCATTTGAAACGAAAAGAAAAACCTAAAGCAGCTATACGTTACAACTTAAAAATTGAAAAATGAGGGGCATTATTTTTGATATAATGAAATCTCTCATTCATTCATTTATGTGGTTAGCATACATATTGCCAACTAAATGATTTGGCCTTTCAAAATGCTATGAAATCTCTCATTCATTACATTGAAATGTTTTACTGGATTGCAAGGTGAGTTCCTAGATTACTAACAGAAAAATTTCTTTCAATCTTGCTACGTTTCCATTTGTCAGTTTCAATAATTCTTAGACAGACAACTTCTTGCTATAACCTACACAACGGATTCATTTCTAATTCATTTACGTCCTCTTCCTCCAAGCAAAATACTTCTAGCAAGAACTTGCGACAGAATTTGATCTTTGCAAAGATGATGAAGAATTCAAGAACTCGATGCAGTCCTCTATAGCCTCAGCCCTCTGAGAATCAAGTGTTTCAGCATATGATTGTGACCTTGCCAAAGAAGCAGAAGAAACTTTACGCGAACACCTCTTTCTACTAGACATACAACGAAGTGCTCTGGTGGCCTTTGCTCCAGTACGCCTGAAGAAACCCGACAGCGAAAACCGGGATTTCCTGGTATATGCGAAACTCCATATTTCATTTACTTTGTTCTTGTTTCCATCAGCTTTAGAACTGTCACCATACTTTTGGTAAATGATTGGCATGTCATTGACATCATAACTGAAACTCACTCTTCTACTCATTTTTCTTCGCATCACCCTGCTGGGGAATGGCAAGAGAGAGAGGTGGTGCTGTGCTCTGTGTATGTGGGTGAGAGAGAGGGAGGGAGAGGGGACTGAGAAGAAGAGGCAATTGGTGGTGTAGATGGGCGTATTTATGGAGAATTGATGAGAGGGAAAGAAAAAGAGGTAAAATAGTGGGAAAAAAGATGGAGGTTTAACAATCTTAACCTCTGTTTGGATAACAATTTATAACTTGGTTTATAATTTTAGTCAAAGTTAAACATTAATTTCAATCCCACATTTCGTGGTGTCCACTACTATTTTTCTTTATAAACAATTTATAAATTTGCCAAAAGGAGGCTTAATTATTGGTAATGTGGTCATAAAGTTTTCCTGTTCTAGGCCTACTCAGTATGCTTTAAGAAATTTGGTGAGACAATTAGGAAATCTATGGCTTGAAGCAGGGGTAAGCAAAACCAAGGGTATCTGGTCAAAAGGTAAGAGAGGGGTGGGGACGTAACAGGAATTTAATAGACAGGTATAATACCAAGGTAAAAAAGGTGGAAGACTGAGGTAAGGGGGGACAAAAAGAAATCGACACTCTCCTCATTTGCTTTTCTTTTCCTACGTCTCTCTTTTTCTTAGCTATCACATTATACTTTAGCCGGTCTCAAACCTGAATAAAAAGAGGGTTTTCGGTTGAAGTAGGTTGATAGTCGACTTTAAACTTGGCATGTCGTATGATGGTGAATCTTAGGATATGAATATTTGATGAGAGCATATTTAGAGATGGCCCATTAGGCGATCATTGTGCACCTATCTATGTTTGTGTGAGAGAAGTGGAACTTTGAATTATTGTTTGGGAATTGGGATGGGGTGAATATCAAGGAAAATCCCATCTTTACCTTTATTTACATTCTTGGACAGAAGAAACAAAATTCTGTGCTGAAAATGATGTCTGGTCGGAATTGGATGTCTTTTGACTGGACTCTCTCTCTCTCTCTCATGCGAATTGCGAGGGAAACACTGTTGGCATTAAACTTTCTCTCCCATCATACACATCTAAATCCTAAAAATCTAATGTATATGGAATAAGATATACTAAAAATATAGCTATCCTCACATCTAACTACATCACCTTACTATTGAAGGACAGAGCTCAGTCAAGCACGGATTATTAACTGTTGTTGAAAGTTACCAAATTTGGTAATATAATTGGACATTGTCTTAAACAAGTTGGTTCTGACCAACTTTAAATAATTATTGAAGCGGGATCACTATTTGAACATTCGAGTTTAGAAGACCAATGTGTTTTACTTTGTGGGTAGGCTACTATAGCATTTTTAGTTGCTCGAAACTAATATTTGGTGGATAGAAAATCAAGGTTAATAGTGAGCTATTTGAACTTGAAATATGTTGGAAAATTTGTGGTAAAATGAGAGTGTGTCCATTACGCATTCGAAGATTAAAAGCCACTTAAACACTTTATGTGGCTCAAGTTGGAGACTTGAGTTTGGGGTACCAATATAGTCTTTGGAAGGAGGATGACTCTCGAAGTTGTTATGTATTTTATTTTAGGAATAAAATTAAATATTTATTCATTTAGTTTTTTAACCAGAATGTCTGTGTTAGAAATATGTCATTGAATCTAGATGTGATGTGTGCCTTTCATAAATATTTGATTGAGGTGGCATGACAAACATCTTTTTAGACAAGCGTGTCTTTTCAGATAGAGAGAAACAATCGTGTCTCAAACCCGACAGATTTCGGATGTCATGTTGCAAATGGGTCCTCGCATTCCTTGCACTTTCAAACTTTTGCTTTTTAATCGAAATGTATTCTCAGTAGTTTTTTTTTTTTTCATAAAAAGAGATTTAAAACATTCGCTAATTTGCTGTTCTTGGGACTTGTAGTGTTGATATCTCGAGAATTTGTACCGAGAGAGGTGTGACGACAACCAAAGCACTAATGTGATGCAATTTCAAATTTAAGGAGAAAGAACTTTAACTTTTGCCTCGATCAAGATTATTTTTTGCATTCCAATTTTCTAATTTTGGAAGGCATTATTCTATCCATTTGTTTGCAACTTGAAGATCTTTAAAACAAGATTATTTTATGTAGTAATTTGCCCAATAGTAGTGGTGAACGGAAGCGGCTAAAACTGTAAAAATAGGATTGTATTTATAAAAACTCGATTTTATTTATGATACTCAACAATCGAAAACTAGGAAGATCGGTATCAGGACATAGTCCAATATTTAAGTCAGTGTATATGACACTTGGGATGGTACTAAAAATGGAGAATTTTGATTAGTTGAATATTTTTATTTGCACTAATTAGAGTTGAACGTGCGTTGTACATTATTTTGAAATGTTTTATCAGTGATGTAAAAGTAATAATTGACTATCCATTTACCGTTTTGACTAAATATGAGAGAAACGCAAGCACTTGAAAATAAATGTTAATTATTATACATGCATATAAATAGTGAAATGTATACTTCAATGTAAGTATTGAAATTACAAATAAATGTTGATGAATGGCAAATACGATACATGAATTAACATGAATGTTAATTAAATTAGAATTAATACCAAGAATATATACGTAACAATGAATGTTAAATAATTTATATTGAATGAATATAATTTAATCTTTAATTAAGTGAAATTGAATACTAATTATTACTAATAATGAACTGAATTCATGAATGTGAAATTAATATTAATTAGATGAATGCGAATGTTAATTAATTGAGAATTAATAACAGGTACGTGAACGTGAAATGTGAAATCCAATTAATGTTAATTAAATGAATCTTAATTAACTGAGAATTAATAACATGAATGATTTTGTAGTATTTATTACAGTTTGTAAATTAAATACATATTAAAAAACGAAACAAAATGTATTATTAAATAATTAAATTGTAATAGGGTTATAATTGTCCAAAAAATGATTCTCACTTAATTTAATATATTATAGATTTGAACTTCTGTAAAAGCGTCGCGAAATCTTTAATGGGGCTAATCTAAGTGCATTTTGAAGAAATATGGTGCTAACTTGGCACAATTTTGGCCACAAAATTGGACTTAATTCTTTCTTAAATTATAAGTTCATCCAAATATACTCTAATTTTACCCTACCCTTCCTTTTTTTGTTATTTTGTTTGGAACAATTTGCGTTCGGGACACAATTTTTATTGGCACAAACAGCAATATTCGTAGCAATATCTGACATTCAACCGTCATAAACTGGAATCCAGTTCTCTTTTGGGTTTGGGCCGTTTAGCCGTTGTGTTTACTGGGCTGGGTTTAGAATTTTTCAGGTAGGCCTGCATTCGTGTAAACATTTAATGGTACTATACCCAACTTCGTGACTAGATCCGACAAAATACTGAGGGATCCAAAGAGAGTTTTTTTTTTTTTTTAATTATTATTATCATACGAATTTGTATAAAGTTTATACTAAGATTTCATCTGTTACAAAAATAGTTACTAATCAAAAAATAAAATTTAAAATTCCATTTCATGACCTCGCGTATTTGTGCTTTATCAATATAGTTCATAGTTGTAAAGTTTCGTTTCAAATGGTCATTCAATTCAAAGTACCATTTCACCTTTCTCGATGAAGATAGATTAAGTTTCTCACCTTTGAATCAAACTTTTAGAGCATTTCCTTTATCTTCTTCTCAATGATACGATGAGCATAGTTGACGACGAGTATGCCGTAATCACAATTAAAAGAAAAAATAACACTTCCAAGCATCAATAACAGGTAATAATATTCGAATTATTGCACATTGCAGACACAGTCCCAATAACCCAAGTTGTTTAGCATTTTGCAGTATGTATGAGTTTCATTTCCCTATATGGAGTCATTATATGCATAACTAGCACTTCTTTGACCACTTTTGCAATCGTCACATACCCACAAAAAATAATTTTATTGATTGTTATTATTTTTTAAAACAAGACTTGAATGGTAACATTGTTATAAAGGACCCACTCCTATAAGCGATGTTGCTAAAATGTCAATCAGCTTGTCGCATCTAATACCCCTACGTGTGGTGGAGATGATAAAAATGACAAATTAGGCAAGCTATATATAATTATATTATTTAAATCTACCTAATTTTAAAATTAATGAAATAATCCAAACTTATTGCCTAATGAAATAATCCCAAAATTCAGTGACTTATTGTCAGCCTGTAAGCATTTGTTAGATGTTGGACACAGAACAAATTTAAAACGACCAATGTAGTGTTGTCACATTACCATCTATAATGCTTTATGTCATTCTTATTTGTACAAACAGCTCTATTCAAATTTAGCAATACACGCTTCAATAATTTAATATATTCAGAGGAAAAGACAATCATAGTTACTCAACTCAACTAATGGACAATACATACATTTTATAATTAGTGTATGATTGTGACTTGAGAAATAAATAAGTAAACCAACAAGAGGATATCCAATGGAATATCTTCATCTCTATTTCTACTCGTGCCTGTCAATTCTCGACTTGTTTGGGAATAATTTTATGAAATTAATAATTAGTTTGATTAATTAATAATGTTTTATTTTTATTTTTTTCATTTTTAATATTTTTCAACACTATACGAGACTTTGTATCAAACAAGAGTTATATGTACAATCTCCAAGGGAAAGAAGAATATTTATTAAAATCAACGATAAATTATTTTAACATTGTCTTTCTCTTTAAAGTTATGAAATTTACATCTTGAAAGTTTAAGAAATAATCACGTGATAAAACATAAAAAAGTTTGAATTAAACAAAAAAGTCAATAGAAAATTTGTACAATTGGGCATAACATTTAGAATTTGATTGAAAATATAATGTGCATAATCGAATAAGTCAAGTGATGTGCACTACTCTTTTGTTGGTTCTTCTTTGAAAACTAAGGGTGATTGTCGAGCTAGGCTTGACCCACCATACAAGTGATTTCGTGCTCGCATATGGAGCAAGTCGAGCATGAACTGACTCTCTTCAAATAATATGGGCTTGACTCGTTTCATCAACTCTCTCTTTACTCTACTCATCCCACCTAACCTCCAACCTAACACCCTTATTGCAAACTATCTTTTTTTGGTTATGTAAAACAAAGATAAAATAGGTCGAATTATGTTAATGTCAAGGGACAAAATGAACAGCATGTTAGACAGCTAGTCTACCCACATGATCACATGTTGCATCTCCCTCCTATTTTTTATTTTAGTATTCGGTTTTAAAGTTGTTTTTACATACAAATCAGTTAATAACCATGGAAACTTTTTAATTGAAAATGAAGGTGAATAAGCCAAGACATTGTCCACGTATTATACGGTTCAATTATATTTAATATTACGTATTAAGTACTTGTTTGACTAGGCTTTTAAATGCTTATAAATAGTAGCTCCAAAATGAATGTATAATTAAAAAGTACGTAAAGAATTAATGAATAACAATATAATGGAATCAATTTATAAATAATTATGAACTTTGCCAAACATGCACTACTAAATATGTGTTTATAAACTCGTCTCAACCCCTATCTGAAATATATTTTTCCCCAGAAATATGGTGCCAATGCACGGGGACCATTAATGAATAAGGGAAAAGCCACGTTGCCAGAAGAAAATGGCTAGAAGCAGTTCCAAATAGTATGTGGCAGGAGGTGATTGGATGAAAGAGATAAGTGTGTTTTAAATAGTCCAATTATAGAATATCACGTGATATTATATAAATCTTTATTTCAATTATTATGTACATATACCATGGTCCAAATAAATAAATTACAGAGCGATAAAGAGAATTTTGACTTTTTGACTCCACCTCACCAAGCAATTTTATTGTGTATGATTGAATTATTTAAACTTTGGACACAATTTGCACGGTTGGGAGAAATGAACATCGGGGGTAAGATGGACTTTCCATCTTTCAAGTTAAGGGCAAAATTGAAAATGTAAAAAGTCCATTTATCGAGGTGTGTCATGCACATAAATTTTGAAATTTATCTCTTCCATGAAAGAGTGGATAAAACCGTTCAAAAAATCTTGTAACTTCATTGTTGAAGTGAAGAGAGTATTCTATGTAATCTCTCCAAATTTGTGCTGAGCATTCATTAAATTTTTTTTCAAACACGAATCTGCAACTCTATCAATTTTTTTACTATATATTTTTTTTATCAAAATTTACTTCAAATCTGATTTTTATTAAAACTGACCAGGGGCTAAACAAAAGGATAAGAGAAACGAACAACATGAATTTCCTCAAGTCATGACATATTTTCGTTTTGTTGTGAATGCTGATTAAAAAAAAAAAAAATTGTATTACCAAAATGACTGAGCCCAGAAGAATGCCATGAAAAATAATGGAGCTCTTCTCCTCCTCAAAATGGAGGCAGCATATACCCTTAACATCTTCAAATTATTCCCAAATCCCACTCCTCTGTTGAACTAAAAAGAATATCCATTGGAGAGTCTAATTTCATGACCTTCAGATTCCCTTTCTTTCTCTTCCAACCCTACATGGCTGGCCCTTGCAATAATCAATTTTCAAAAATCAAAACCATTTAAGTTCTTTCTTCCTAGTCACTCACCATATATTTAACATCATCATGTCCACTGCTTCTCTCTCTATAAATCCTGATCTCTGTCCTGCTTTAGTATCTACTTCTGCTTCATCTCGTTCCTCTTCTTCCTCTTTTTCTTGTAAAGTTTCTTGCTTTTGTACATCAAGAACAACAAAACTCATATGTGTAATTTGTGTAAGAACTCAATTTCTCAAGTATAGTCTGCCCAAAAGGAGTACAAGTTTGAGAATCTTGAAATCTAGACAAAAGCCCTCTATTGCAGCTGCCAGTAGAGACAACATGACAATTACAGAGTGCAGAGAAGAGGAAGAAGAAGATAACCCTCCTCCTTTGCTTGAATCTGAGAGACCTAGGAGGATTGCTCTCTTTGTTGAGCCTTCTCCCTTCGCGTGAGTCTTTAATTCTTTGATTTGACTATCTATTACTACTTTCATTTGCACATTTCTGGCATGTTTGGTTAGCAGGATTATTGGAGGAAAAGAAGCTCAAACATTGTTTACTGTACTGTCTAGTCCCGCATCAAGCACATACTTCATGTTTAAGGTCATTTATAGTGTTCTTGCCGGCAAGAATATCTGATCTTCTTATTTTTCTAATTTTTCTTTGTAGTGCTTGCTTATTTCTTTTTTGATGAGTGTACCTTGATGCGAGTTAAAATATGAAGTTAATTGTCTTTGATTTCATTTTTACATATTGAGAGAGAGGGAATATTAGTATCAATTGGAGGATTTTGATGCAAATTGCATTATTAACATGATTCTTTTAATTAATTTTCATTAGTACTCCCTCAGTCCAATCCCAATTATATAGGCTTGTTTCGTTTTTCACCCGGATTAAGAAAGCTTCTTTAATGTCACTGGAAAATTAATTTTTGCCAAAATCTTTCCTAATTTACCCCTATTTAATTTTCAGTATGTAAAAACTAAATTATTGTTGGAATTAATANGAGGAAAATTTAATAAGGGTATATTGGTAAATGAACACAACAAAATATTATACATTTGGAAACCGGCCTATATATTTGGGATAAGAGAAAAAGGGAACTCACCCTATATAATTGGAACGGGGGAGTATATAATTGTACTTACGCTTTCTGCCAGCTCGATCTGTCTTGAAATTGATTAGAAGTTAATTTGGACAATAATTTCTTAACTCATAGTACACATCAGCTTAAGTTTAAAGATTTTACTCCTTTACTATATAGTATCACTAGTGTTACAACATTAAATGAGAGGCAAAATTAATGAATTGCGTAATTTCACATTTATTTGAACCTATCACGTAATGTCGCATAAATTGGTGTTCTAGCTCTAGCACCAGTAGCGCTAGATAGCATTATTCTTTATGATAGCTAGCCAGCATCTCCAACACTTTGACAATAATGGTTTATGCATCAAGCTACTATTAAACATAATTTAGAAAATAAATTTTAATTTTCTATGAGGTGTCACATGTTTGATATCTAACATGGGAATCTTTTTCATTTAACTCCTTAGTAAGAATTTTTATAGCTTTCTTCAAGTTGGATGCTTGGGACTTGATTATGTATTGAGTTTCCGCTTTGGCATTGTACCTGATGTATGCTGTAAATTAAAAATAAGTCATCTATTCAAAAAGTTATTTACATAATTTTTATCTACATACAACTGTCAAACTTGCTAATAGCTCATTTTTATGGTACACAAACACAGAGCATGTGTTTGGTTAATCCGTTTGCAGGCTGTTACACTTTGTAGGGTTGAGTAAACAACTTGTTAACCCATATTTTAGTTTTTTTTTATTCATGTCTTTGCTTTGTTTGTCATTCTGGTATTTGTCCAACTCTCATCTCTCATCTTTATTAAATATTTGATTTCCTTTCCAGTAATGTCAAGTGACTCGACTTGCAGGTCCTAATCAGTTATCTTCAGATTTTGTTCTTTCTATGCTTTTCATGTTTGCTTCCTGTGAATATTTTGTCCAGATGTCTTTTCACTGTCTCTGATTTCATACATTGTTTTCTCCCGTTAGATAGAAGTATTTTATAGTGATTGTATGTTCTTTTCAAAATATATGCAGTTATGTCTCCGGATACAAGAACCGGTTCCAGAATTTCATTAGATATCTACGTGAAATGGGGGATGAGGTATGTTTTTAGCATTTTCATAGATACTGCTTGCTATTAACTAGAGATAATAATTATCCTTATATTTGCAACTGTCCAAAACTGAACTTAATGTTTTGATTAGTTATGAGCAGTCACTATTGAGGTTACGAAACTACCTTTTCATTTTTAGTTAATTAGGTTATAAGAATTATTTTGACATATATAGCGAGAATGTTAGCATGAAATGACATCCATAGTAGCTAAATTGTAGTGTGCATTTCTGCACTTTCTGCAGGTGTTTTTACAGGGTTAATTTCTGTTGTTACATTTGGATGTTGGATGCAGGTGATGGTTGTGACAACGCATGAAGGAGTTCCGCAAGAATTTTATGGAGCAAAATTGATCGGCTCACGAAGGTTAGTTCATATGGTTTCTTGTCAGATAAGTAATGACATTACATCACAACTTTTTCATAATTAACCAAACGAATGGATGTCCGAATCATGCAGTCTGAAGTGATATAACCTGTATTGCTCAGCCAGTTGTTTAAGTACACTACCTTGTTTTGATAAGCTTACCTTTTTGTAGCTTCCCGTGTCCCTGGTACCAAAAGGTACCCCTGTCTCTGGCCCTCAGCCCAAGAATAATCTCAGCAGTTGCTGAATTCAAGCCCGACATTATACATGCATCTTCGCCTGGTATTATGGTATGCTTTTAATCAGCTTCTTTTGTTACTTTTCTCTTAGCCAAATATTGTATATATTTCTTTATAACAATCTTCCGAAAGGAAAACCAGCCCGTGTTGCTGTGTTTAATATTCTATTTGTATTCCAGGTCTTTGGTGCTCTCATTATTGCAAAATTACTGTGTGTGCCAATAGTGATGTCGTATCACACCCATGTTCCTGTGTAAGTTCAAATACTTTGATTCCACCAATAATTAATTTTCTTCTATCTTTAATTGACATTCAGTTACTTTATATCATAAAAATTGGGATAAGAGAGGACTGTTGTCTCATTATAGTTCTACTTTTATGTGAAATGTAAGAAATTTGAGATCTGAGCTGATTCCTTAATTCATATTATGCAGATACATACCGAGATACACCTTCAGTTGGCTGGTCCAACCAATGTGGATGGTTATAAGTATGTGAGATTTTCTTTCATCTCATAATTTAGTTTTAAATTTTGATTTAACAGAACATAATAAATGTCGAATCATGTTTCTCCAGAATTTCTTCATCGAGCTGCTGATCTTACACTAGTGCCTTCTGCCGCAATTGGGAAGGATCTGGAAGCTGCTAGGGTGACAGCAGGTGAAAATTGGAACTTAAATCCAGAACCCAATTGATTAGTTCGTAGAACCAATTTAATACAGCCTCACTGTTCTCTCATGCAAAGATATCCATTTTTCCAAAGATACAAATGAATTTAACTTTATTTTACTTATTTCTAATACGGTGTGTTTTATAGCATTTTGCATGTCTCTGGAGCAGTGTTCAAAATTATTTTTTTATCTCCTTTTCATATTTTCAGCTAACAGGATTCGTCTCTGGAATAAGGGTGTTGATTCTGAAAGCTTCCATCCCCGTTTTCGATCCCATGAAATGCGAGTAAGGTTAAGGTAAGGAACCGCTGCTGTGCTATTTCCACAACTTTGGGAGTTGTCTTCAACTTTTCTTGACAATTTCTTTCTGAATCAGCAATGGAGAACCCGACAGACCATTGATAGTCCACGTAGGACGGCTTGGAGTTGAGAAGAGTTTGGAATTCCTCAAAGGGTATTTGATTTCTATTTTTGTGCAGAACCTTTGGTCATAGAAGTCCCCTCTAGTATAGTAGTAAAATTTACCAGTGACCTCTGTGATTGATATTTGGAACAGTGTCATGGATAGGCTTCCAGAAGCTCGGATTGCTTTTATCGGGGATGGTCCGTACAGGTGAGACGCAACACCTCTTAGTTGCTTTTGTTCCAAAATCGCTGCCTCCAAATTATATTTTCCATGTGAAAATTTCTGAAGTTGACAGTATATATAGAAAGCTACCTTAGAATCGGTAGACTTGCACAAAGTCTGTCTAAAGAATTCATTATTAAGCCTCCATTTGGATACAAATTTATACATGGTTTATATATTTAGTCGAAGTCAAACATTAATTTCAACTATCCATTTATAATTACTACTCATTATTATTCACACGTTTAGTGGGACCCACAACTTATTCCTCTTTATAAACAATTTATATTTTTGCCAAATAGAGGCTAAATGGGATAATTGATTAGTTACTTTGATTAACATCTTTGATTACAAATCCATAAATGTTTGTTAGCTTTGATGATTGATTTAGCCTCCTTTTGAAGATTTATAAATTGGTCAAACCTCTAGGAATTGGGGAAAAGGTGGACACTGATGGTATGTTTCATAGGGATCATTGGATGGTACTGACAGTAGTGGAAGAAAAAGAAGCTAAAACTTTGCGTTCATTAAATTGTTGAGTCTTGTCCAGTATTGTTCACCTAACATGCACTGAAGGGGCCTCCAAGGTTCTCATGATTTTGAGATTACCTATACTAAGAAATAAGGAGAAGAATTTATGAAGCGAGTTACGAATGTCCCGAGTATTTGTTGCTGACTCTAAAGATGACCCACAAATATATTAACTGCATGTTGTTTCTTTCTGTTAGAGAGGAACTGGAGAGGATGTTCTCCGGCATGCCTGCAGTATTCACGGGAATGTTACAAGGAGAAGAGCTCTCGCAGGCATATGCTAGTGGAGATGTTTTTGTTATGCCTTCCGAATCCGAGACCCTCGGGCTTGTCGTATTGGAGGCCATGTCATCAGGACTCCCAGTGGTGGCTGCTCGTGCTGGAGGAATCCCGGATATCATTCCTGAAGAACAGCAGAGTAAAACTGGTTATTTGTTCAATCCTGGAGACCTGGACGACTGCTTGAACAAAATGAAACCCCTTTTGCACGATCAAGAACTTCGAGAAACTATTGGCAAAGCAGCACGTGTCGAAATGGAGAAGTATGATTGGAGGGCTGCCACTCGGAAGATACGGAATGAACAATATAATGCTGCGATTTGGTTCTGGAAGAAGAAGAGAGCCCAGTTCTTGCGGCCACTCCAGTGGTTGTTTAAGCGCATGTTCCAGCCCCGGGCCCCTGCAATTGACTTATAAGTTATGCATTCTATTTGCTCGATTGTGAACATCATATAATTGGATTATCAAAATCAGACACGCTTGATTGTAACATATTGACCTTAAAGATTGGTCTGCCGTGGTCTTATTGATTCATTGGATTGATTTAGATGTAATTTCAGAGTAATTAATGGGAAAAAAAGAAAAGAAAAAGAAAAAAAAAAGTTGGCATTGTTGTTCTGTTTCTTCTTTACATGAATCGTTCTGCCTTTGGTACTTGGTGAAATCAACTTTTGCATATAAAGTTTCTTGGAGGTCTGATTCTTCGTTTATTTTCAACACTGTACTTACATGGGCTTAGGTAAAATCTCTATTGCTTACTATAAATTCCATGGGGAACTTTCGGAACTTAAAGAGAGCATTAATTCCTTGTTCTCGTCAGTTAAATTATGTACATGCTAGAATGCTATCCTGAATTTTATGCCTCAATGCCAATCGAGAACAATGATCTTGGCGATCCAGACATCGGATTGACTCAAATGCTCAAAAAACTTCAGATAAAGAAAGGTAGATCGACTTGTGGAACCTGTGATTTTTTCTTTCAGACGATGTTGCACGAACCAGTAGGGCATGGATGGAGTAGCTGTTAGGATTTCATCTTTGAGACTACATTTTTGAGTCACGTTGGTCACTTTCATTCCTTTGGCTTTGTTATAGGTTGATGTTCAACCGGCAAATAGGACATAGGGGCATATAATTTATTAACAACTTGTTGTATGGATGTTCAAAAATCAATAAAAGAATGTGGAACGAAAAATGGAACCGGAGGCCTAAAAATTGCCAAGAAGGCTTGCGGTCGTATAGGCCTTTGCAAGGTTTAAAGGCCATGTCATTTGTTGTTCTATGCGACCGCATAGAACAACAATAGAGACGTTAAATGTCCGTTTTGTTTGAATTTCTGGTGGCTTTTCAAGTGGTTTTTACACTACTTCGTGTAGCCTTGCATGATGACTATAAATAGGTGGTTTATGATCAATTAAAAAGATTGAAGAAACATAGAGAAACATTTGATATTATTCCCTCATTCCAAAAGGTATTGAAATTCATTCTCTTATTCATTTTTGTGTTCTCAAGTTTTGGAAGATTACACTAAGTGCTTAAGTGTTAATCCTTTTCAAGGCTTGATAAATCCTACAAATCATTGTCAAGATCCTTTTAAGCACCAAAATTCAATCCGATAGGCAGGGGCGAATTCAGGATTGTCATTCAGCTAAGGCGGGGATCGTTGATTGTTGACCGGTGACAATCAACGATCGTAATAGCCGAAAATATAATTCATTACATATGTAACTGGACTAAAACATAAAAAATATATACATATGAAAATAGGCATGAACTAGATGCACAACTAGATAAAGAGGAACTAGGTATGGACTTTCGTTTCGGTTAAAAAAATCGCTCCATAATCTGCAAAATGCTCCGATTTATTTTTCAATTAAAATTGATTTAAAAACAGTATAACACATGGTTTAATTGAGCTCAATATCTTCTTCATCATTTTTTTTCACTTATCCCTAATTTCCTAAAAACCTAATTTCCCAAATCACATTTCACAAATCACATTCACAAATTATAACCCATAAACATAAACTCATAGTCTCAGTTTCTCAACCAATAATACAACATTAATTTCATAATTCATAAATCATAAATCGCATATTCACAAAAATAAAAAACAAAAAAAAAAAAACAGAGCAGAGACCGAACGGGAAGGTGAAATTGCTTACCGTTTTCAGGCGTCTACCGTCCACCACCGTCTTGTCAATCGGCCGTCGGAGGCAGCAACCACTAGCCAGCAGGTTCGTAGACCACAGTTGCAGCGGCGCAATCGTCGCTCGTCCTCTTTCTCCCAGTCCTCCTCTCCTCTTCCTCTTGCCGTTTTCAATTTTGGATTTAGGTGTGGACTTGTGATAATGAGTTGTGGCTAATGGGTTTTGGCTAATTGATTGGGCACATTCATTTAGGCATTATTATTTTTGTAAAGGCCCAAATGCCAAACTGCCAAACAATAACAAAGGAGGAAAAAAAATTCTGGTCTTCTTCTCCATAACTTCCTTCCCGACGGACGGCTGAACTGCACTCCCGGCGGATCCAGCACGGGCGGCCGCGGGGGCTGACCAGGTGCTGGATCTGCCCCTGCCGATAGGGGTCAAATATCATTTGAGTACAATGATTATATATTTAAGCCTTTGGTTCTTCTTGTTAAACAATCCAAAGAAAAAAAGAGGAGGTTAGGGTTTCACTGATTCTCCTTTATGCAAAAAGAATACAAAAAGATAATTTAATATAAATACAAAGAGACTATATATATGCTAAACAAAATAAACTAAAAAGACT
Source organism: Fraxinus cuspidata (assembly GCA_903798385.1). Lineage (NCBI taxonomy): Eukaryota > Viridiplantae > Streptophyta > Magnoliopsida > Lamiales > Oleaceae > Fraxinus > Fraxinus cuspidata. The sequence goes on along the minus strand of CAIGRP010076090.1, from coordinate 234 downwards.
ATTTTACCCTTAATAAACAATAAAACAAAATAACAATATATTTCTTAACATCTCCCCTCAAACTCACGATTCGACGGCTACAAGCATCGAGAGTTTGCCAACTAGAAAACTAAAACGGGAAATAGAATGCAACTTGGTAAAGAAATCTGCAAGCTGCAAAGAAGAAGAAACAAATGTCAAAGTAATTGTGCATTGCTTGAGATGATGACGAGTAAGGTGACAAACGATCTCAAT
>CAIGRP010076089.1:0-33360 GCA_903798385.1 Fraxinus cuspidata | reverse complement strand
AAGTATGAAAGGGAAGGCTATTTTATCACTGTGGATATTGAGAAAGGCATGCAAGATGGACAAGTAAGCTTTCATCGGTTATGACTAGTTAACATCTTTGTTTTCATGCAAATCTATATCTATATAATAAATTCATCTACATGAGCCATATTATGCTTTGGAGGGGATCTATAGAGTAATTCTCTTTACATATTTCTTTGCTCTGACGCATTTGTTTGTGATCTTCCTAAGTGCATTAGTTTTTATTCTTTTCAAAGCACTAATTGCTTCTTTTCTCAGGAAGTGGTCTTCTATGAAGATGGTGAACCAAAAATAGATGGTGAAGGTGGAGATCTGAAGGTTTCATAGTTTGGCTTTTGTTTGGTTATGGACCTGCTTTTATTTAGTTCTTTTTGGGTGGCCATCCCGTCTCACTTGCTTTGCCATGTTTGGACAGTTTCACATTCGTACTGCACCTCATGATGTCTTTACAAGGGAAGGCAATGACCTCCGTACAACAGTTACAATTACTTTGGTAATGTTCTTTTCATCAATTATTGCTTTCTGGTCAATTTGTTTCTGCGTCTCTAATTTAGGGTTTGGGGCCAAGTATGCTCTTTATCCTGTAAGTAACTTTGTTCCAGTTGTGCTGAACTTTGTGAAAAACTTAACTAAAAAAGTTGATATATTGTAACTAATTATGTAAGAAATCATCATGTGGTTTAGAAGATATGTACTTGGGTCTGTATTTCACAAATTCAGTTTTGGAGTTTGTTTGGGAGAGATTTTTCCAAGTGAAAAATGATTATTATTATTATTATTTTAGAATATCTGGTTAAAAAGTAGGGAAAAGTTTAATTCATGTAGAAGGTGTGGTGGAAAATGATTTTGGGGAAAAATGATATTCTAAAAATCTTTCCCAAACAAGCTCTTAGTGCCAAACTGGGTATGTTTATTTACTATTTTAGAAGCCTGCAATGGCAGATTTTGGAAAAATGTTGGATTATACTTTTTCGTGGCTAAAGTCCTAAGATGTAATAAAGTAGCAGCATGAAATACTGATAAAGCCACTGTTTGGTGTCAATTTTAATTTTGAGAAAAATGTAAGCACGAGTAAACAATTAATTTTAACCACATATTTCATGGGATCTACAACTTTTCAGCTACACATTTTATAAACTTTGATCAAAATCTATTAAAAATCTGATTTTTAGCCATACTAAACAGGGGCAAAATGATTTTGGAGGTACAGCATCACTGTTAGCATCTGTCTGATGCTGGGCCTTTAGGTGACGATGGTGTTTATAGAAAATCTAGAATGCCATAATTTATATTATACAGGCAGAAATTTAGATATCTCAATCCTGTATGCCTCCTATTTGTGCAAATTTAACATGTACTGATGATATAGTGAATACTTCTGGCTCTGTACAAGTTATATCATGCATCGTGCGCTGGTTTCTACTCTCCGTGTTAATCAACAGAGATAGTAGTCGTCTTAATTCTTTATCTATTGAGTAACTGCTGTAGTTTATTGATCACTTCGTGAGATGGTCTTTAAAGGATTGTTGAAGGGGTTATGCAAGCCTATGATTGGATTTTATATTTCAAGTTTCCTTGTTGTTTACCCTGACTCATGTATTTTCTTTAGTACTCGGTATGATTATTACATACTTTGATAAAAACCTAATTCATTTGTCAAACTCTCTTCATTCAGGTGCAAGCTCTTGTCGGTTTTGAGAAGACCATTAAACACCTTGATGATCATCTCGTGGATATTAGCTCTAAGGTGAGCATAACCTGCTTTTCTTTGGGTTACTCTGTTTTTAGGGCTCAACTAAGCCTAATCTATTCACTTGCTTGAATTAGTTACAAAATTGTTGAGTAGGGGTGAGCTGTATTGTTTGAAACATGAATAATAATAAATGGCGAAATGACAAGTATTTTCTTCTGTTCAGGGTATTACAAATCCCAAGGAAGTGAGGAAATTTAAAGGTGAAGGGATGCCATCACATTTTAGCAACAAGAGGGGAGATTTATACGTCACTTTTGAGGTTCTGTTTCCCACTTCACTAACAGACGACCAGAAAACAAAGATTAAGGAAATTCTTGGATAGAAGTTGCAGTTCTCTACCTGATCAGTTTATAAATGTATCCTTTGTAACATGACCGTTCGTGTAGAAGATTCAAACCACTGCTTAGATACCACCCCTCCCCCCCTCTTTTTTTCCTTGAAGAGTAGCATATATTCTCCATGAGGGGACTCTCTACCTCAACTTGGATGCACACATTTGACTTGGCGTAGAGCTGAATTTGGTAGTAAAGGTGTCATTTTCTGCCAGTTGATGTTGTCCTCAAATGATTCGAGGAACTAGGGATAGTGTAGTATTGAGTTGTATAATGCCTTTTTGCATTGCAATTTGGTCGACACTGAAAAGTTGAGTTTCATAGACATTTCCATGATATCTAAGCCTCCTCATATTTAGTTGCCAATTTTGTGAAATATTATAGCAGTTATGGAATAGCATATAACGCGACATTTCCTAAAGAACAAGGAATGAAGTGATTTTGAAGCGAGGAAATGTTATAGCCTGTATGCTTGTGAATTAACAGAGATAAAATACAAATCTTTGTTGACAATAGAGTTGCAGGTGCTTATATATCTGTTGGAGTACACATTAGGTCATCACTCAATTGTAGCAAGTTTCTCTTCATCGACATCGAAAGCTTTTCGTGTTTGTTTTAGTTCCTCATTTATGGGTAACAATTCTGTGCATCGATTAAGTTTTGGCACATCCTACAAGATCAAAGTATAGGTATTTTGAATATGTCAAAACATCACAGAAGCGGCTAAAAGTTTGAAGTACTTAAAAATTATGAGAATAGTGGCAAATTCCATGAAGAAAGATGATTTCCTAAAAGAAAATATGCCGAAATTGAGAAATATTTAATTTTTTAAGATATCAACTTAATCCCAGCATCTGTTTCATAATATTATGTGCCCGAATCATATGTGCCACAGATTTGTACCTTACGAATTAAGAAGAGAAAATCCTCCGTCAAAATTTTTCCTATTTTATATGCAGTATTTCGAGCTTTATGGATCAGTAAAAGTTACAATTATGGTTTGGTTTCCTATACCAAATAAACTAATGGTGCGTTTGATTGCGAGTATGAAATTCGCATGAAAAGAAAATAAATTTTAAGCAATTTAATTGTCTAAAACTTATTTGTATGGAAATTAATTGAGATTCACAATTGCAGGTTTCTAGAAAATTTAACCCAAGTTCATGTGACAAAAGAGATGAGAATAAAAGACGAGACAAATCTGTTACATATTCCAAAACAATATCCTCCACAAGAGGCTGTAGTGCATCAATTGATGAATCTGATAACTGAAAATAAATTAGAAGTATTATATTTAGAAATTAAGAGTAAAACAACAAAATTCAATGAAACAAAAGGACTGCAAGCATAAATTGAGATACAAAAGCGAGATATTACAGGAATAAATCCATCCGAAAACACACACTCCTGAAGCAAAAACCAAATTTTAAACGTGCTTAAATATTCATATATGGTTGTAATTTTATTTTAAAAAATCCTTTTTTTTTTTTTTTTTCTGATTATCAATTTTTCTTAGGCATCCCTTGCAAAAATTACACCCACTCCTACATTTAAATTTTCAACTTCAAAAATAAAATTAGAACTATTTTCTTAGGCTATAATTTTTTGTAATTTTAAAAATACATAACAATTCCCGAACTAACAACCATACCACATCCAAATCCCAAACGCTAATCAATTTCCCCAATCCCACCATTCCCATACCCTCCCTCCCTCACACACCACTAGTCCCAGCCGTCGGTGATACCTTCAAACGTGGGCATCCTACACAATTTTCCGGTCGTCGGCGACCCCTTCAAACGTTGGCATCCCTGTTACCGTCTTTCATCTCCAATAAGTAGCCCCGACCTCCTTATGTGTCATTGTCTTTCATTGTCAACATTTCTTTCAAGCAGTAGCATCGGGTTGCTGCGAGTTTGCAGCAACGTTGCAGCAGCCTAGGCATAGCTATTGCAGTTTGGCGTTGCCGTTATAGCAACAATAGCATTGCCCACCAATGCCGTAGAGAAAAAAATGGTACCAATTAATTTGATAATTTGTTATCTATAGAATTTTCGATTTGTGACCGAGAAATAATATGCGACATATTAATTTTATAATTTGTGATAAAGAAATAAATCGTGATATATAAAATTTGTAATTTGTGTCTGAAAATATTACGTGACTTATTAATTTGAGAATTTATGATCAATAAATAATTTGTGACTTGTGATTGAGAAAAATTGTGTAACCAATTAATTTCATAATTTGTGATCAATAAATAAATTGTCACCTATAAAATTTGTGATTCGCGATTGACATTGTGTGATTGTAATTAATAAAATATTTTTTATAATCTATTTAATTAATATATTTTATATAACATGATTTTTGAAATTTTAAAACACATTTCTTAAATTTGAAATTGTATATTTTAAATACGTTATATTTGAATTGTCCCTTGAACATTTATTCTCTTTTGCCTGTTTAACACATATTTTCAACTCATTCTCATTCTCATTCTCATTTTTTTATCTTTCTTCATTTGGGATAGATACAAGTATTGATTACCCCATTCAATCTTAAGAAAGGTAAATGACGAAAAATCTCTGATGGGACGAGACACAAAATGGTCGTCCGCCCCTATTGTCATCGCTAGGTTAAAAAATAAATTTAAAATCAATGTTGGACCACTAATTTAAGAATTTAATCATTGACAATTGGACTCTACAGTGAGTGAGAAACGATGAGAAAATGAGGTTTTTCGGATTATGGAATTCTATTTTCACCAATATAGCCCATGTTTTTTAAATCAGACTTTGAAAGAAGCAAAACTGATATTTATTATATTTAAGTAAAAAAAACAGGATTCCAAGTGGCCGGCCACGAGTCGTGTTGATTTTGAGTTGAAGCGAGTATGGCGACAATTGCAAATCCCAGATGACGCATCATGTTGATCTGCAAAGATAATGACGTGGCACTCATGTTCATTTCCCTAAACTTTTTGACTTAGACTTTTAACGGGTCCTACATTTTCCAGCCCCTCTCTTTTTCATTTGCAAAAATGAATACGTAAAATCCCTACAAAATATAAAATATTTCCATTTTGGTTTGCCATATTTCCCAACAATTTATTATTATTATTGAAGAGCCTAAATTTGGACCAATAAAAATAGTTAATTTACCATAAACTCGGTGAAATTGCAATTTGAATAATTGACTTAAAACAAAAGAGTAAAATAGACTTCACAACAATATCCTCATTTTCTAGCACAAGAAGTTATATTTACATAAACAACATACTTAAAAATCAACAACTTTTATTTACAACTTGTTAACTTAGTTTAAAAATGACATGACAAGTTGCCCCTTCGGGAGTAGTCGAATTGGTGGAGCAAGTGAACGCGGAAGTCAAAGGTCACGAGTTCAAATATCTTACCAATACTTACTAGGTCGAGCCCGTTGTACCGAGTTTGTCTTGTGCGGTTTACATCTCATGTGTGGTTTGCGGGCTACTGCATATGGAGCGAGATTTACCTAGTGCGCATTCACAGTGGTCAATGTTTCACTAACGAGTAACAGCTGTGAGTTTCTACGTCAAAAAAAAGATGACATGACAAGTTAAGGTCCGTGTAAAAATACAACATAGTTTAAAATGAAAGAGTAATATTTATGAATTCTTCAAAAAATTGACTTAAATTCTAACAAATTATCTATAAAGCCAAAAGAGGTTTCATTTTAAAGGAATCGCAACACGTTTAAGACGCAGTTTAATTTATTTTTACAATTTTGCCGATATATTTGTCGTTCCACGAAAAAAGGGGTCTCGAATTTATAGGTTGGGCAAAAAAGTTTCGTCTTTAAGAAGAGAGAGGAAAGCGTGTTAAAGTCACATTTTTTTTCAGTTCAAAACGTAGAAGAAACTATTTCTCTCTCTAAACTTCCATATATTCAGCAAAGTAGACGACTCAAAATTCAAAGCTTGAGTTGAGCGTCAACATCCTACCTCTATAGCTATAGACGCAAAGACTTGTATCGGGAACAAAGAAATCCCACAAAGAAGAAATACTCCTCTTTTTTTCAACAATGGATGCTTTGGGTTTGCAGGCAGGTATTCATGGAATTGCGCCGCCACTCGCCGTCGTGGGAAATGGGATGCTGGATTTTCCTATGGGCCAGCCTTCCAAAATAAGTGCATTGGGGCCGGCGCCGCCACCAAGGAATTCGCCGTGGGGGTTCACTTTAAGGTACCCTTTCAGATCTCTATGGCCTGGAGGCAAGAATCGGTGCGAGCCGGCAATTGCAGTGGACGACGGCGTTTTGGTGGAGGAAAAAGAAGAGAACGGAAGTGAAGAAAGAGAATCGGAAGGGGAAAATGGGAATTGGGTATTAAAGATTTTGCATGTGAGGTCCCTCCGGAAAGAAGGGGAAAGAGATGGTAAATTGGTTGAAGAAATGGGGATGAAATTGGAAGATGACAATAAAAATGGTAGACTGAATGCAAATGATGAAAAGAAAGGGGATTGTTGTGACGAAAATGAAGATTGTGATGTGTGTACAACTGATGGAGAAGATGATGAAAAGATAGAATTCAATAGAGAATCATTTTCAAAGCTGCTTAAGAAGGTGCCCTTAGCAGAAGCTAGATTATATGCTCAAATGTCTTATTTGGGAGCTTTAGCTTATTCCATACCCCAGATCAAGGTATTTTTTTCATTTATGACTTATTGGTTACTTAGTTCGAATAAGTCGATCTTGAAAGGAACAAATGAAATGGGATAAAGATTTTCTGCTTGATGTGTGATTGTTTTTGGATCAATGTTGATTCTTTACTGTCAATTGTCTATTTTTGTTTGTTAATTAGTATAATTTCGTGGAACTTTTTGTGAATCTTGATACACCTCTGCCATCGATTGCTGGCGTGATCCATTGCTAGATACATTGTTATTATGAAGAACGCAACTTGATCTGATTGCAATTTGGGTCTTCCGGCTTCCTAATTTGCTTTGTTCTTCTGAGATTTTGTGAAACTTTCTTGCTTAGGTCAATTGTTTTATTCCTGATTAATGGGCATTATAGTGTTGGTTGATGCTTTATATTTGTTAGAACATATCTTATCGGTTTGCTTTTTCATTTCATGGTACAGCCTAAGAACCTTCTGAGATTTCATGGAATGCGGTTTGTAACTTCGTCGTTAGAAAAGAAGGAACAAGAATTGAAAGCTGAGAAAGAGAAGGCATCGGTTGAAGAACAACAAAAAGAAGAGAAGACACCTGATGAAGCTCGTGTTGCAGAAGGAAATGTAATGGCAGAAAGTAGGGTGGAGAAGCCTAATAGGAAGCAGATAAATGCATCTGCTGCTTATGATATTGCTGAGAAAGAGAAGGCATCGGTTGAAGAACAACAAAAAGAAGAGAGGACACCTGATGAAGCTCGTGTTGCAGAAGGAAATGTAATGGCAGAAAGTAGGGTGGAGAAGCCTAATAGGAAGCAGATAAATGCATCTGCTGCTTATGATATTGCTGAGAAAGAGAAGGCATCGGTTGAAGAACAACAAAAAGAAGAGAGGACACCTGATGAAGCTCGTGTTGCAGAAGGAAATGTAATGGCAGAAAGTGGGGTGGAGAAGCCTAATAGGAAGCAGATAAATGCATCTGCTGCTTATGATATTGCTGCTTCTGCTGCTTCATATTTGCATGCTCATACGAAGAGCATTCTTCGCTTTAGAACATCCAAATCCATGCCGAGTGAAAATTTTCTTGAAGAAACAAAATGTGGAATGGACAACGTCAACGTGATGAACAGGGATGTAGCTTCATTAATGGCTACCACTGACTCAGTGACAGCAGTGGTTTCTGCGAAGGAAGAAGTAAAGCAGGCTGTTGCAGATGATTTAAACTCTACCAAGTCATCACCTTGTGAATGGTTTGCTTGCGATGACGATCAGAGTGCAACAAGATTCTTCGTCATTCAGGTAATATGGCTAGACTCTTTTTCTACAAGAGGTTATAGCTGCTTGTGGTTTTTGGCAAAGTTCGTTTTTCATAAATGGACTGCTGATTCAGATTAATGGACATAAAGCTATTCTATTACTAAACGTTTATACTGTTTTATTGCTTATAGGGATCTGAGTCGCTGGCATCATGGCAGGCCAATCTACTCTTTGAGCCCGTTAAGTTTGAGGTAATTCTATGAATAATACTTCATTCTTGTGAACCTTTTCTCGGATGAATTTCATTGAATCGTTGTTGAGTTGGGTTCTTGGATGCATTTATGAAAATCTTTTTTCCAAAGTTTTATACAAGACTCGTTTGGAGAATGTCATAACAGGGTGACTGATATGTTTTCTTCCTTTAGGGACTGAACGTGCTCGTGCACAGAGGTATATATGAGGCTGCAAAGGGGACCTACGAACAAATGTTGCCTGAAATTCATGCACACCTAAAATCTCACGGAGACCGTGCCAAATTTCGATTCACAGGACACTCTCTTGGTGGTAGTTTATCTGTACTTGTAAATCTCATGTTGCTAATAAGGGCTGGAGCACCTGTTTCTTCATTACTTCCTGCTATAACTTTCGGTGCACCATCAATTATGTGTGGAGGAGATCGTCTCCTACAGGACCTCGGATTGCCTCGAAATCATGTCCAAGCAATAACAATGCACAGAGACATTGTTCCCCGAGCTTTCTCTTGCAATTATCCTGATCATGTAGCAGAGTTTCTTAAGGCTGTAAATGGAAACTTCCGCAATCTTCCATGTCTTAATAACCAGGTAATGTTTGAATTCCGTTCTCAGATTGTCGTACATTTTTGTCAAAAAAATATGAATTTTAATATTAATTCATGCTATCTCATCATCAGAAGCTGTTATATGCTCCAATGGGGGATTTTTTAATTCTTCAACCGGATGAGAAATTTTCTCCCAGGCATGATCTTCTTCCTTCAGGGAGTGGTTTGTATCTATTAAGCTGCACAGTTTCAGACGTTGAGCCTGAAAGGCTAATCCGGGCTGCACAGGCTGTGTTTTTGAGCTCACCACATCCACTTGAGATACTGAGTGATCGAGCTGCATATGGTTCTGAAGGAACCATTCAAAGAGATCATGACATGAACTCATACTTGAAATCTGTACGTAATGTTATTCGCCAAGAGCTCAACCGGATAAGAAAAGCCAGAAGAGAACGCCGTAGGAAACTCTGGAGGCCGCTCATTGCACCACATGGAGTCAATGCTGGTATTATCGTGAGCCGTCCTGTTGCATCTGGTAACATGGGTCGAGGTCAGTTCAACTTCTCTGGCGTAGTACAAACTGGTCGAGAGTCCTGGAAACGCTTTAGCAGGTTAGTTGCATCACAACACATGCATTTGCTTGTCGTGCTTTTGTTTCCTGCGAGGCTGTTAATATTGGGAACGTATAGTTTGATCAACTTTCATTGACGAAGCAAGTTGGTCAGTTGGTGTTTCGCATTGAAACAGAACGTCGTACAGTGATGGGACGACTGGCTGGTAGTAGTAAACGATTCTTTATTTGTTACTATTAAAATCAAGCAACTCATGTTCCCTCGACTGGGAAATTGCAGAATTGAATGTATTAGAAAGATTTAATTTACATCAATGTTCGTTTAGATCTATGCATATTTGTATTTTGTAAAGATTGAAATGGGGACATTGCGTAGTTGTACTTAACACGATATTATGTTTTGATATCACTTTTATTTTGCAATCGCTGGAGCAATTGATGCGAAAACAGCCAAAGTTCATGCCTAACTTCGATCAGTATCAACCATTTATTTTTCTATGACACGAAAAGATCGTTGGCAATTTCATTATTAGATTATTCCAACAGAAATCCAAAACGTTTAAGGCTTATTGTGAATTTTGAAGTTGGGACCATACAATGTCCCACGTTAAAGCGTGTTCATTCATACTTCAAACTATGTGACAATACAAGCCTACAAGGGCTGAATTTCATAGCTCAATTGGTGACAAAATAAGGGTCCCAATTCCAAGTCCAAAATGGTCTAATCCACAATGCCTATCCTTTGAATATCCTACAAGTAGGTGGATATATATATCACGACTCTACTCATCTAATTACACTAATATAAGATTTTATGATTGAAATTCGAAATCAAACTTCAACATTCATCTTCGAACGAAGTACCACATCATCTCAGTCCTCTCAAGCAACAATCCCAACTCTTCTACTGTATCAAAGACTTATGTGGGTATCCACCTCGTGCATTCACATGACTAAGTTTGGAATCTAACTTTGATACCATTTGTAGAGAAAATGAGGTTCAATGCCAAAAGGTAGTGTATCAGCTAATCATATATCATGTGAGATTTTTCTTAACATTTTGCATATGCACAGAACCTTCATTTTAGATGTCAGATTGTCGGAAGTGCACCTTTCATGTCTTCATCATGGCTTAAGTTTCCACAATTTTCTATTTTAGACATTTTTCGAAATGTAAACTTCTTATTTCATTTTTGCCCTTTCGATTTTAAACAAACGGACAACTTACAAAAATATCCCTAGAATTAGGAGTCTTTTGAAAAATCGCATATGAAAAGTGTTTTGAAAGTAAAAAATACTATTTAAAATTAAGTCACTTTCTCATTGAAAAGTGACTTGCAATGTCACTTAAATCACTTTTATTTAAAAAAAAGTGATAGAAATTTCAAAAAAGTGACAGAAAATTAATAAAAATGTGACAAACAATAAAAAAAATTGACAAAAATTCAAAAAAAGTGACAACACTAAAAAGAGAGAAATTTAAAAAAGTGACAACTACTCAAAAAATGACAATTAAAAAAAAGTGATGAATACTCAAAAAAGTGACAAAATGCAAATCAAAACCTTGGAATTGATTTAATAAAGTGACATGAATTAAAAAAACAGTGACAAAAATAAAAAAAATAAAAAAACTCAAAAAAAGGGATAAAAACTTAAAAATTTGACAAATAATATTTAACATCAATTGAAACCTTAGAAGAGATCTAGCGAATTGTGATTTTCTTTTACATGTTGTCTATTGTGATTATGTTTTACTTTTAATGACTAACATATTAATTTGAATTTGAAAGCTATTTTATAAAGTAACAAAAATTCAAAAAGTGATAAATATTTAAAAAAGTGACAACAACTCAAAACGGTGACAAATAATAATGAAATCAACTATAATTAAGACATTTTGACACCGATTTCAGAGAAAAGAAATGAATATTGACCAGAAATTCCACGAGTTCAAGGTCTATAAAATAAAGTAATAAAAATGTCAAAAATAATTTGCAAGAGAAATTAACCCCTGAAATTAGCAAAGGGCGTAAAGAGAGATAAAATTAGCAAAGGGAGTAAAGAGAGATAAAATCAGCCTCGGAAAAAAACAGAGAATAAAACCAAAACAAAAAGAGAAAAATGACTTCAATCTTGGCTCAAATGGAAAAATGCAATAATAGAAGGATAAAGAATGCCATTGTAACCAAACTATTAATTCAATAGAAAGAAACCCCACTTCAATATCATTGGTACGCTATTAGCAAAGAAAATGAGAAAAAAAAAAAGACATTTTCTTTCAGAAATTTTCATGGTGGTGGAAACAAATTCATGGAGAAAAGAGAATATTGAGATCTTTATGCCAATAATTGATAAAGATTATCAATCACGCCAGTGTTTAAACTTCTTCTTCACATGGGTTAATCGGCTTCTTCTTTGCGTGGGTAGGGTTTTCTCTCCATAAATGACGGGCTCTTTGAACGTATTAATAAAGGTTGAACCCAAACCTTGAGGGTCTTCCACCACTGTTCCGCCTCTAGAGCATTGTAGATGACGTAAATTGCGGGATATGCCTCAACAGGCCAAGGTACTAGAGCTGTCACACTGGTGTACACAAAAAGTCCAATTTTATACCTTGTAAGAGGCAGAAATCGAACCCTCACACTGCGGCTGCCAGCTCAGTAGACATCACTCTTGTCATCTTCACCACTGAGCTATACCCCGGGGGCTTTTGAAACGTATTAATTGATTGATTGCATCACACTGCGGCTGCCAGTTCAGTAGAGACTACTTCACTATTGTCCTTTTCACCATTGAGCTATGCCCCGGAAGACTTTTGAAACGTATTAATTGATTGCATTTTTAGAGCAGCATGGTTAATTTCCTCTTAACAATACGTCCAAGATGAAATGGGCCATCACACGGAAATGTCAATTCCAAACTCGGCCCAGAAAATAGAAACTATAAATCCAACAGAGTAAAAATGGAATTATCTATATGAAATAAGTTTTATTAAAAATGGTATATTATTATTTTTTATTAATTTTGGGGAAACCGATGATTTATATTCCTGTCTGTTGGCAACTTGTACATTTCTTCTGATTGGATATAGGATATAACAGAGGAAAAGGTCAGTTATTATAGTTGAATGAATGGATAAGAACAGATTTATCCAACGGTTAGAATGCTGATTATCTTTTTCCTAAAAGGCTAAACTGTTTTTGTTCCACCTCCATCCCTATTCCACTGGACTAAACTACTTTTTGTAACAGTCATCACAAGAAGATGGCTAAAGTATATACGAAAATAGAAGAATTAAATAAGTAGGGGATGAACAAATAAAAAATAAAAAAAAACCCACAAACATGTCAAAAAGAATAAGGCCGTAATTTTAAAATAATTTGAATTGGTCCACGTCGATCTGTTAAAGTTATATTTTGTATCGAATCACACCGGTTAGAAACAATTTAATTTAAGTTTCCATAGTTAAAAATCAATTTGAAACCAAATAGAACAGTTTACACAAAATTAAGAAGAAAAAAACTTCCAAGTACCAATCCTTTGTTGCATATAGTATGAAAACTAGATATTAAACATATAGTCATCATGTAGAGTAGATTTTTTATTTTCCATCTAAAATCCATGATTTTATAGGAATACTATTAAAATTAACCATATTCTATAAATATTACAGTTGCATCTGAATTAACCATATTAAAATTGGTTCATTGTTGAAACTTGAAAAGGGCTATGAGATGAAGACTGGTGTCCAGAGCTCATGGCACCTGCAGCTGCTCTTGTGCCATCCTTTCAATTATGCAATTTGTACAATCATACTTAACAATAATGGTTCACAATAAACAATTTTTGAAATTGATGAATATGATGTTGCCGCGTGAGTTATCAACCAATATTCTCAAGCTAGATTGTACATATAGCATGAATTGCCATCCTTTTGTGATTTTTAAGGAACCAACCCGACAACAATAGTCCTTTGCATATATTATATATGTTTTAAATTGTAAGAGAAATATTACTTTTATGTTGCTAACTAAATTGTGATTTGAAGCCAAACGGCATCGTCAAAAATAATTTGATTTGGTTTGATTTTGAAAGTAATTAAATGATTTGATTCAAAATATGTCAAAAAACTCAAATCAAACCGTGTTTGGGCCTATGTAAAAGATAGTTAAGGGGGCTCATGTATTTTCATATATTTGATTTTATGTCGTCCTCAACACTAGCCATGTGTACGAGTTGAATTCATTATTCAATATCCGAATTTCATAAATGAACAGCAAGCCTTGAAACCAAGTTTTTAGTTTGATTGATATCATGTTAACCATTCGTCTAAAAGTTTATGTTGTAGAGGAGAGGAATATGCATTCTTTTTTGCATCGTGACAAACCCTAGACTAAAGTGTTTGGCATAATAATGTCACATCATCTAAAAGTTTAAATTATTACATAGTATTTGACTTAGAAATACATGCTGAATCATTAGAGCATTAACGTTGTACGAATTCTAAATTCATTTAAGATGACACAATCATGTGTTCAATCAGTGAGACCTGCTGGCAACATAATTTCATAAAGATGTCACGGGTTTATAATATTATTTGATTCGAATGTTAATGGAAACTAAGGAAATTATATGAATTACACGAGCAATAGCAAATTAAGGTATTTATAATTATCATTTACGTAGTAATTACTTTTCTCATAAATTATTTAAAGCATATTTAATTTCTTAGAATTCCCACGAACTCTTCATCTGCTATCTGCTAACTTATCTTTTCCCATATCCCATGTAAATGGTTCTGTTAGAATCCAATTGAATAGCTTCATATGCACGTATGTAATAACCCATCCTCCTCCTCACCTATATATACCCTTCACCATTTGATTATTTCATCAAGCAACGAACAAAGGAAGAATTTAGCAAACACATACACAATGTTGAGGAAAAGCGTGCTTGTTAGTTTCGCTTTAGCAGCGTTTTTGGTTGTATATCAAGAGTGCTATAGCGATGCAAGAACCTATCAGGGGCATGGTTTTGTTCAGACAAGAGGAACTCATTTTGTTTTGAATAGAAGGCCATTGTATTTCAATGGTTTCAATGCTTACTGGCTGATGTACCAGGCTGCCGATCCCTCTACCAGGAACATGGTGCCAACTACCTTCGAGCAGGCTTCCAAGTATGGGATGAACGTGGCAAGAACTTGGGCTTTCAGCGACGCTGGTTATAGACCCATGCAGGTGTCTCCCGGTGTCTATAACGAAGAAATGTTTAAGGTACGTTGTCCATGCAATTTATCTACTTTATTTAGGTTTTCGTTACAAGCAGAACTCGGTTATTAGGGAGTAGTCATTTTTTATGTCTCTCTCTCACTTTCTCTCTTTTGAAAGAACATCCAAGATGTTCCATTACGCAATTTAGCCCCTGTTTGGTTTTTATTAAAATCATATTTTTAGTAAATTTTGATAAAAGTTGATGAAATATATAGTTGAAAAGTTGATTAAAATTGTGGATCCCATATTAAAATGAGTGTTTGAAAATAAATTTGAGAAAATTTGAATTGAAAAAATGGGGGTCAAACAGGGACTTGGTCTTCTAACCAACGTAGCTCTCCGTAAGTTGCCTCGTCCAGAAGAGGGTGCCAAAGAATGGGTATATATACTAGTTTACGGGGCACTTTGAGCATAATATGCCCTTAAAATTGGCTTGTAAAATGAAGGTACCTAATGTATTTAGTCCCTATCTGGTTTAGATAAAAATTAGATTTTTAGCAGACTTTAATAAAAAAATTGGTTGGAAAATTATGGGTTTCGTGAGAAGTGTATTTAAAATGAATTATTGATTTTAACTTGGATTTTAATCCAATTTTTTTTTTTAAAACTGAACCAAATTGGGATTTTATTCTAAGCCAAAAGGTAGACATTAAAACTGGCGAAGGTGGCTTAACTATAAAGACTTGGAGGAGCTATGTGAAATTCAGAAGAGGTCTAAGTAACTATATTGAGTTTTGTTCAGGGACTGGATTTTGTGTTGTCCGAGGCCAAGAAACGTGGAGTTTATTTGATACTAACCTTCGTGAACAACTGGGAAGGTTTTGGAGGGAAAAGACAGTACGTTCAATGGGCAAGAGAGCAGGGGCAGCAGTACGTGAACAACGAAGATGACTTTTTCAGTAACGCTGTTATTAAAGGCTACTACAAAAACCATATCAAGGTCCAAATCGGAAAATATGATCTCACTTTTTAGTGTCTTTCTGTTTTCTTAATATCATTCCAATCTGCAGGCCGTGCTCGCAAGAGTCAATACCATAACTGGGGTAGCATATAAAGATGATCCTACCATATTCGCATGGGAGCTAATGAATGAACCCCGCTGTCAATCAGACCTCTCTGGAAAGCCACTTCAGGTGAACTTACTTATTTTGTCAAACATGATTTTCGAAGTCATAATCTTGAATATATTACAGGAATGGATCGAGGAAATGTCGGCTTATGTCAAATCCATTGATAAGAATCATCTTTTAGAAGTTGGGCTCGAAGGATTTTATGGAGAATCAATGTCTGATAGGAAACAATTCAATCCTGGTTACCAAGTTGGTACTGACTTCATTTCTAACAATCGTATTGCCAATGTCGATTTTGCTACAATCCATCTATACCCTGACCAATGGTAATAATCACTATAGGAGTAACACTGTCCAGTCTTATTCAACAGCACTATATACAAATGGCTAAATTTACTTACGTGACAGGGTACCGGGCTCAAACGAACAGGCTCAAGCTGAATTCGTGGAGAAATGGATCGAATCACATATACAAGACTCGAAATCAGTACTCAGGAAACCAATCATGTTGACTGAGTTTGGGAAGTCTTCAAGATCAGGGGGCTACAGTGTTGCTGGTCGCGACACGTATTTTGGGAATATATTCAGCGAAATCTACGGTTGTGCAAGAAGCGGCGGTCCATGCGGGGGTGCCCTGTTTTGGCAAGTAATGGCTCAGGGAATGGAAAACTGGAGTGATGGTTATGAAGTCTTCCTGGAACAAAGCCCTTCGACTGCTGGAGTCATCGATCAACAATCTCGACGCATCTCTTCTCTCAATAATTAGTTCATCTCAACTTGAGAATGCCCAATAAGTAAAAAGGAATTGTTGTGTACAATGAAATTGTTATGAAAATAATATAATTTACAAATAGAAATATACCTAAGCATTTCAATTTGTCTAATTTGAGGACTATAGATTAATATGGCAAATTAGTACTTCTCAATCTCAAGCAACTATGAATGGCTTGTCCCTATACTACACATATATATCAGTTATCCCTTTTGCTAAAATAGAAAAAGCTCTAGTGATATTCAGAAAATTCCCGTAAGAATTTATTAGTACTTCCACTCGTCAAGAAAAGGAAAAATGCCATGAAATTAAATTTTTTATATTTGTCAAATAGTGTTTTAAAAGTTGGGTCTTGATTATGATGATGAAGACCAAAGTGATGCATTTTGACTATATCTACGTAGGGATCTCCCCAGGCATAAAATTATTGATATAATTTACACATCTAAAATCAGCATCTTCGTCATCGAACTACTCGTAAGCAAACACAAGACCAGATGGTTTGTCCTAAGCATGAAAATCTGGGCATTCCTTACAAGTGAAAATAAAGGTCAAAACTGGGTACATAATTCATTCAAAACAGCACTAGCAAGAGGTAATATATTCAGAATTTGTGTAAATTTTTGTTGAAGATTTTTACTTGGAAAGTCTTATCGATCTCTATACATAGGCAGGATTAGCTGCTGCTGCTTCTTCCATTTTATTTATTTCCCTTTGGTACTCCAAAATGGAAAGATTAAAAAGAAGAAAATGATCGAGATTGGAAATGAAAAAAGAAAGCACCTTATGGGTTATTCTCTTTGTGTTTCAGTTTTGAGTTTTGAATTCATTTTTGGTTTTGTGTTTTGAGTGTCCATTTTGAGATTGTTGAAAATGTGTTCTTTTTGACATTTTGAAAAATTGTTTTGAAAACACTCGAAACGCGTTTTGAAAATTTTGACTTAATTATAACCGAAAACACTCAGAACAACAAATTTTTCGTTTTATGTTTTCTTTGTAAATTTTGAACTTATTTTCAAAAACGCGTTTTTGAAAATGGGAAAGAAAACGTGTTTTCACTATTTTGAAAAATCGAAAATAGAAAACGGTTTAAAAAATGGTAAAAAAACAAGACCTTATTCTTTCGATGTTTCCAACATTTAAACATTAACCCCATCAAACATAATTTAAAAATAAAAATATTATTACTATAACATAAAATAATTATAAAAGAGTCCACTGTAGGTATGTGTGAGAGAATAGTGTTAACTACTACAAAAAGAGTGAAGCTCAGTGCACAACAAACGAGAAAATAAGATTTGTGATCAAATATCGACGTATTTATACATAATCCATCAATTTAATTTCAAAGCTGCTAAACATACATTCTTTTTGGAATTTTGCTATTTGTACCTAAAATATGTAAATAATGGATTACATGAAATGTTATGGAGGGAAAAGATTGGATGGAATAGTTGATTATGTTTTAAACTAACAAATGGTAAATTGTAATATGACTTTGTGTAATCCATTATTTAAATTTTAATGTATATGTAGTAAGATTTCATTTAATGTATTAATAATTTAAAATTTTAATTTGTTAGAAGAGTTTTGCTACATGAATAGGGTCACGTAGGCCTTGTTCAAACAGATGCACCAAGTGGTGCCCCCATAGGTGGGGGTCTGTCCCAAAGATGTAGCGACTTTTTATGCATTTCTATATTTGATATCTAATTCTTATTTGATTTTCATTATTTTTAAAATACATTTTCTCTCTTATTTTTATTCACACATTTTTCAATAAAATTATATTACACGTAAATTTAGAACTTTATATTATTTTTTAACAACACATTCTTCATCTTTTTTATTCACACATTTTTCAATAAAATTATATTACACGTAAATTTAGAACTTTATATTATTTTTTATCAACACATTCTTCATCAAAAATTATTTCAAAATACATTTTGGATATAAAAAAAATTGAGCTCAAACATGATCTACTATCTATAGTCAAAATGCAACACCCGAATTTTGATTTTCACAATAAGGATCGAACTATGAAAACAGTATTTGACCAATATAAAGATTTTAATTCCATGAGTGAATCCTTAGTCGCCTAATAGGTATTGTTCCTTGTCTTGACGGGTGGAAGTCAAACTCATATTACTAAAATTGTCACGGGAATTGATGAAAAATTATTGTCTTATATGAGGATTACTAGTATTTTTATTTTTTTCCCTGGCAAAAGGGATTATTGATATACATGTAGTGGGTATAGGGACAAGCCATTGATAGGTTGCTTGAGATTGAGAAGCACTGAATTGCCATGTTAATGTATAGACCTCAAATTGAAATGTACTTTTAAAAGGATTGAAATGAAACATGCTTTGAAAGCGATGAAGTTTGTCTTAATAAAGAAATGTCCTTCAAAAAGAATTTACGTATCAACGTGGCATTTAGAGGGAGACAAGGCAAGATGGGCTTCTTCCACAAAACCACATATTTTTGGGGAACCATTGGTTTTGTTGATTAGTGAAGAGAGAGCCCAATATCTATATTTATATAATCAAAACTCCCTTCAAAGGTATACAAGTGTTGTGCAATTTGGTTCGGTAGGAGTACTAGTGGACTGGAAGTGTGTTGGGAATACTGCACAAAATAAATAAATGAATATACTAATTTAGCTAACCAAAGTTTTGGAATATTTGTACTCCATCGATTGTAGCCCTTTATTTGTTGGGAATCAAACTATCGTTTCCTTCTTAAAACATTAATAATGTTCAGTAGTTCAAAGTCTATGATCTTAAAATATCGATATTGAAATTCTTTAGAATGATTTAATTGATGTGGAGAAGTTGAGTTTGGAGTTTAAATACTTATGTCCAGAACCTCCCAATGAACCTAGGGTCCCTATAACTGATAATGGTTCTGGGTCATTTAAATAATTCTTGATATTCTATATTGAAAAATCAAAATTAAGGGTAGTATTATGTGATATTTCATTCGTTCGTTCTTAACTTTAGTTGTAAAGACGAATAAAATACATTTGGTTGGTTCTTCTTAATGATTAACATCTGGTGGGTGCACGTTACATTCAATCAACACCAACGGTAAATTTTGATTGTTTTTTTGTGTTTTACCCTTGAATTGACCGAATCCAAACGAATTATAATTATGATTGTACAATTAACTTTTGAAAATACAAAAACTTTATGAAAAGTGAAAACCGGTCAGTCACTAATTAGTAATGATGATCAGTAAAAGTTTGAATAGCTTCTTCGTCTGTGCCTTTACCCCTCCCTCTTTATTTCATCCATTGTCCATCTTCTTCTCCAAATATACAACATTTTCTAGAAATTGGGAACTGAATAGGATAGGTCGACCAAAGTCTATGAGTGCAAAGAGGAAATCCCATAGGATTCCTTCTTGTAGTTGTAGATAGGGTTGGGTAGATGTGAATTAAATATCTTTTGCAGTAATAAGACAAGTAACAAATAGAGGCGATGAAGCAAAAAACTTAGTGTAAATCTATATAATGTCAGTTTTTGGCAGAAATGGATAAGTCAGGGAGGGAGACATGATGATAATAAAGGGAACAGTAAATTCAAATGCCTCCCTAAGCACATAGGACATGACATAGAAGCCAAAAGGCAATGGCTTTCTTATCCCTTTTCTGTGAAATGAATGCATTTATTTCAACCTCCCATCCCATTTCCAACCCTTGTGAAAGAGAAAATGACACATATCTAATTATTATAAGTGTGACAATATTATTTCAAACTAGAAATCGCTTCGGTACTGAAATTAAAAATCAAATGTACAGGAATAAATGCAAAATTTTCCTGGCGGGAAATAATTAATTTTCCAAAATTTGCACAAAATCTCGGAATTCCACTCCAGTCCAATTCCCTCTGGCGTATTAACATCTGATTAGCTTTTGGGTACAAATTATTCGCCAATTGTTGCAATAATCGCCATTATCAGCAGCTCAATGCTTCATATTTCACTGGCATTGGACGGTTAAATCCAGCCTGAGAAAGCAAATCGCCAACCACAGTAAGGTCCCTGCAGAAAACTCCTTGAAACACCGATGGCGGTGGTGTTGTAATGGCTGCATTGTTCTCAATCCGCTGAGTACCACTGCCATTAGATGTATCTGAAATGGCCACCAGAATTGATTCGACTCTGGTGGAGGATTGTTCTTGAGCCTGTTGAACTTGCATTGCAGCCTTTCTTTGCTTTTCAGTCACCTCGTCATCCAAAATAGTCCCCATCACACTAGTATAACCCTTTTGAATCAATCTATACAAAAGCAAAGCAGACATTTTTGATCTATCCCTAACTGAATCTATATCCCCATCATCTGCAAATTCACACCTATCAATGAAACTGGAAGATTTATCAGGCTTGTGTCTAAGTGTCAACAACAAATGGGCTCTTTCAAGTTCTGATCTCGAACAACCTCGTCTCAATCCAATCAAAGCATAATAGTCTACATTCCCGGTTTCACCAGCAGCAACCCTTTGCTTCAATTGCTGGATTTTCGCAGCTAATGAACAGAGTTTTCCTGGAATTTCCCGGTACTGAATGTTCTTGCGCTTCCATACTGGTCCGGGCAGCTTTTGATCACGTAGAATCGAGTTATACAATAGTTTCAAATGCTCTAGATCGTGGAGACTATCAGGCAAACATCTTATGGTTTCAAATAAGGCTGCTCTGACAGTAAGAGCCCGAATGCAAGAAGGGTTCAATGCTAAGGTTCTATTGCAATCTGCAATAGCCTCTGCTATTCTGCCTGCTGATTGATAAGCCGAGGCACGGTTCACGTAGCACTCGGCCAAGAATCCCTGCGGGGCTCCACGGCGGCCATCAACAATTTTTGAGAAATGTCGAATGGCTTCAGAGTAAAGCCCGGCATCCAGGGCGGCCATTGCAGCAGTCTTACGGCGGATGAGGAGCTTGATGTGGCTGAGAAGCTGGGAAATGCTCTCAGGCTCTGTTTTTGGAGGCGTCGAGGGTTGTTGGTTGTTGATAGGCGTTTCACCGGAGAGTGGGAATCTGTTGAAGGAAAAGCTGTCGTCCGACCAGCAAATGCTTTCCCGGCGGAACGCCGCCGTGGCAAGACGTTTTCCGGTCTGAAGTAGCACCATTGCATCCTCCATTAAGCCCAGGTGGCAACAAGCTTGACCCAAAACCAAGTACCTGCACGGTAAATTTAGATAACAGACTGAGTAATTCCAAATTTATGAAAGATTTTTTTTTTTTTAATATGTAATTAAATCAGAATTATCTAAAATTTCACTATTTGCTCCCAGTTATTTCACGTAATCTACAATCTAACCGGCAAAAAATGTAATTACCTCCATTGGCCTTCTTTGTCGACTTTTTTACAGAGTCCGGTCATGACTTTCTTCTTCAAATCCGAGACAGAAAAGCACTTGAACGCCTGCTCATTTTGACGCAGTGAGTCACCGTTGCCGGAGAGAAGTTTCATTCGCTCTCTCGACAGCTGACTGGACGAGTTATCCGAGGACCCCGTTAACGATTCCTCGTCGGAACCCATTTTCAGGCTAGGAATATAGTCCTGCAACATATCAGCCACCTCCTTGAACCGGCGCAGAGAAAGCAAACACCGCGCCTTAAGCTCCAAAGCCACCTCCATACGCGGCGAAATTGATAACGCCGCTTCAAGCAGGCGTAAAGCCGCCACAGTCTCTCTTTGTTCCTCCGTCGCAATCAGCATTTTTGCATCCCTCACATACCTCTCCACCATCTGCATTACATTTTCAATATTATTCCATGTACATATGAATACAAGCTACTGAATTTTAGAAAAAAAAAAAACCTTTTTATTGGTGAGCCACCAGTGTTTCTTCTCTCCACCGGCGAGAGACGACGGAGATGCAGCCATGGAAAGTATGCAAGAAGATTCAACCATTAACCTCTCTTGCTGGCTCTTTCTGCGTTTGTGTTATAGTATGATGATACTGAAACATCTCAATTTCCCTCTTACAGATAGAGTAGAAGAGATTTTAATCTACTGTTGAAAAATTGCAGGAGAGCGAGAGAGGGAGTAGGAGGAGGAGGAGTAAATAGGAGAGATGAGAAAGAAGGGGATTTAAACAACCACTGCCAGCTTTGACCAGAGATAAGAAAAATAGAGCTTTCATCCCACTACTTCATCGCTGCCACCAAATTCCCTCTGTTTCTATCTCTAGGTTATAGAGAGGTCCAGAGGCCAGTCTACGGCCTACATTAATATATTTTTGAAATTCTTCTAGTACTAATACTATCTTATAATTCTTTTTTCTATTATTGTTTTCTTTTTCTCCATTAACGCTTGTTTGAATCTACCCTCTACGGAATAAATATAGGGCGTGTTTGAGTCACATTATTTTGAAAGAATATTTTTTAAAATAATAAATTGATGGAGAATGTATGGTTAAAAAATAATGAAAAGTTATTGATGTGATGAAAAATATTATTTTATTGAAAAATGTGTAATTGAAAATGAGTTGAAAAATGAGAATAAAAATTTTAATGTGACTCAAAAAGGAGACATAGTAGCTAAACCAGACGCTCTTCAAGTGATCTGGGACCTTAAATCTATAAACACATTTGCGCCAAATACACTAGTAATTTTTTTAATATTGTGTATAAAAGTCGGATGTGGTGTATGCTATTTTCCATACATAGGAGCAAATTTAGGGATGGCAATACGCCCCGCTCCAAATAGGGCAAAAAAACCAGCCCCGAACGGGTTGGCGGGGCGGGGCGCATCGAGTGGTGGTAGTAATTTATTCTGTATAATATAAAGTCTAATCCATAGTTAGTTTTGGAATTCTTCTAGTATTTCTAAGGTTTTTTTTTTTTTTTTGGTGGTTTGATGAATTTTCTCTACTATTGAGTGATTATTTTATCGAATGTGTAATAATTTACTATCATATAAACATTTTAAAGAAATTATTAGTTAATCAATAGCTTTTAAGTAAGTCAAATCGATGTTAAGTCACAAGTCCATGAGTAAATATATTGATTTATATAATGGAACAATGCATTTTGCCGAATAAATTAAGAGGCACCTATATTCATGTCAAAATTAATTACTTGTAAAAAAACATTATTTATCTAATTGACATGGATTTATAATCGCATTAAATATTAAAATCTATTTACTTTCAAAAGTATACGAGCCATGACACCATTTATGATGATTATTAATTTCTGGTCCCAATAGCTAAAAGTAAATACTGAGATTAATAAGATGGCTCCAAAAGGAATGAATTATTTTGTTTGTACAAATAATGTAAAGGTGACAAGTAATAAGGTGGGACAAACGCAACGCTACGCTACGCTACTAGTAAAAGATAAAGGTAGTTTGTGGTCATTTATGAAGTATGAGAGTGCCATTAAATTTTTATCAAATTTTCACATATTAAATCTCTACCTCTACATTATATAATTCGAGATATAAATGTTATAAAAAAAAGGCTCACTATTAGTCCTCAACTTATTGTTCAAGTAACAACTTAGTCCCAACTTTTAAAGAGTTGAAAGTTGATGATCAATCTCTTATTGTACCTCAACACTACAAACCATTTGACTCATTGAAATGTGACATGGCCCTCAAAGATTTAAATAGAATTTTGACAATTTTTATCATTAAGAATTCATCGTGCGACTTTAATAAATTGTTGATAATCAAGTTGCTCCTCCTCAAAATCAAGGACTAAAATGCTAGTCAAATAATAAGATCGAGACAAACAATGTAAATGTTGAGATTTATTTCAGATTTTTTAACACATTCCCGTTTGGTTGCTCATTCATTAATGAAGCACTTCTTTTTTAAGAAAGAGCTTTTGATGTACGGAGAGAGATTTTGATTCAATTTGTTTAGTCTTTAAACATCTTATCCATAACCTAAAGTAAAACTATTCTTAGGAATAACACAAATCTAGAGGGACATACCTGGGGTCATTTTCTTGTAAGCAAAATCTCGATCTTTCAAGATAGATGTATCTTTTTAAGGATAGAATCTCATATCGAATAAATATAAAAGTATTAATTAACTTATAAAGATTTGAGCTACTCATTAACCTTTTAAAAATGAATGCAAATCTTAATATGGTATTAGAATTTATTATCTTTTAAGATAAAAACCAAATCTTAACAGTACATAGTTAGTCGGAATGCTATAAATAAAGAAGAAAAAGAAAAAAGGGCAAAAATGTAAAAGCATAATTAGGATAGGAGAGAAAAGTGATTCTCTCTCTCGTAAGCCACAAGAATCCTGCTTTAGCTTTTGGGGTATTGGTTCTCTTTGCTTTTGAATTGAAGTCACATTGATTTAATGAATGCACATGACATGAAATAGGCAGATCGAGATGGGTTTGTCTTAAAGCCTCCTCTAACCTCCCTTTCTATGGCGCACACACAAAGGCACCATACCTCACACTCATTTCCATTTATAAATTGTAGTTGCCACGTCACTAAATGCCCTCCATCCACACACGTCGACCAAAGGTATCGACTAGGGATGCAAAATGTTCGTATCAAATTGGAATTGTCCTTAAATTTAGTCTGTAGTATGAACAAAATCGTTTATAAACACTTCCAAATAAGTTTCAAATGTAAAAAAGGGGGTTCACTTGACACTAGCCTTATTCTAAGGCTTCGCTAATTCAACTGTGCTCCAATTCAACCATTCTGCCACAATTTATATTTTAGACAGCATGTGTAAAATTAATAGGAGTACACTATTGTCCTATTATTGATTCAATGATTCATGTACAACCTATCAAGTATTTTGTCTTACAATTCAAGACTCGCGAAATTAAGCGGTTGTTTGATAAGATTTTTTTATATAAGTTTTAGTAGATTTTAATAGAAATTGATGATACACGTGGTTGAAAAGCTGATATAAGTTGTAAGTCTCGTGAAATAAGTTATTAAAATTAATTGTTGACTTTAATCTCAACATTTTAAGTTATTCCAAACAAAGACTAAATTTAATACACCCAAAATTGAAGAGATGTTTCAAATCACAATATAAACTTTGAAGCCAACAATATTTGGAACACCCGACCTTGTGATATGACATGTAAATTGTTGACAAGCATAGTTCCAAAAACGTTCTCAGTATTCAATTAAATCACTTTCGTAGATTATCATTCTCGTTTAATCGTTTCATCTATACTGATTTGGAATCGAACTGAAAAGAGGTTAGTGATAATTTCCCAATATGCAACTACTTTACTTGACAATAAAGCTTGTATTTAAAAGTTGTGCCTTTACATCAAATAGTAGCCATATTTTCCGAATAATTTAACATGAAGTAGCTTTACTGTGACACAAAGAACAATGTTCTATTCAACCACGTGAAAATGTGCATTGGAGCTCAAGAATGGAGAACTTTATTGAGGAAATTTAATTTTTTACTAACTCAAATGTATTAAAAAAGACTGATGGACACAATATACTACATACATTTCATGTTATGTAGATAATATTTGATTGTTCGATTCAGCACAAAATAATATTCTCGTTCTCGATAAATTTAAGATCGACCATCTGAACATGACAAGCATATGGCTAAAAAACCAATAGGCTTAGGCCCCCGTGAAAAAATAAGGTGTCCAGAGGTATGTTTGTTCCCGCCAATAGTGGCAGCACATTCTTATTACAGCTAATGTCTCCAAGTTGGAGAAAAAAGGGCCCCCATTTGATTAAAAGCAGCTTATTTCTACTTCAAGCTTATAATCATCATCAATGCGTATGGAGCCATTGTATGGGCTTCCGGGTCCACCCATTTTACTCGACGAACAACCTCTTCCACAATTCAATATTCGTACTATGAGACAATATTTTAAAGTTGCTTTTTTTAGAAAATAAGTAATTTTGAAAATAATAAAAATAATAAGATTAGTGGAAAAATCTCCGATTGTGTAGACATGTTGGAGTTGGAGGAGGCGATTGTGCAACGTGAAATCCTAAAGATTCTCCTATCAATTAAAACATACATCTCGATAAGGTTGTCATTGTAATAATAATGTAATTAATTTAATTAACCAATCAATTGTCAGCATTTTATCTAATGTGCACTCTAAAGCATTTTTGCAGAAAGGCTTCTCTGGGGAACACGTGCATGGTGGATTAAATTTCACGTGATCACGTGGCTAAAACGTGCGAGCCACAAACTCTGGTCAACGAAATAACATGTATGTAGACGTTCTTAAAATTGCTTAAGACGAATTTAATAAATTTCCCGTGTTTCTTGCATTCTAATCTATTCTACATTTCTTATGTTCAAACTCGCAAAAACTAGTTTAGTAACACTATATCTATAAATACTTTTGATGCTACAAACTGAACCATGGCTACAAAATAAAGGAAAATCTTCCCAAGGCCATTACAACAATATTCTTCATCACATCATAGCTAGAGACTGAAAAAGAGAAGTACCTAGTTCACAAAGTCTTCCACTCGCGCTCCACTGCTGTAGTGGTTATCGATATGCAGTATGCAGCACTCATTGGAAATTCAGAAACTGCAACACCCAGATAGAGACAGATCGTTAGATAGCCATGAAAACTTAATGAGAATTACTTGATGTCATATGTCAAATTGGGTATAAGTAATCCCAAAAGCTCGAGAAAGGAACACTCACTGTAGTGAATGCCACGCATTGACATGTAAGAGAATTAACAGACACGCTTAAAAGTTAAATCAGATTATATTCCTTTGGTATGCCACAGAAACAAGGTCCATGTCATTGTCTACCGTGCCCACGTAGTCATACATATCATAAACAATTTTTCTGAACTGTGTGAGAAGCCTGATGTCCACAAAACTGCTCGATTATTTTTATGATAATAAATGGACAGAAAGAATACCAAAGAAAGAGGTAAAAATTTCACCTATTTTACGAGATTTGATGGGCAAATAATGGGTTACTGGATTCTTGATGACTAGCAAAAGTTTCTCACCTTTTCCAGCTGCAGTGATATGCAGCTTTTATAGAAGTTGCACTGCAAAGCATTGTTAAAATTCAGTCAACTCCATATGGCACTCTTCAAGAATTATTTTTAGTTGGAGACATATCGGATGAACTCACCCATGAGACCAGAGAAGCGCTTATATGTCCTTGGCATGCGTGCACTAGGCTTGATTTGGAAAAGAATACCTTGTCATATCTTCACGTACAAAGCTTTCAATCTCCCAACTTTGTTCACCCGGCTATTTAGAATTGTTTGCATTGCCTGAAAATAATAAACATGAAAAACGTAAAGAAAACCTCAATTGGAAAGTATATTTCTACAATAGTAAAGCCCATAATCATTTTCTAAGCAATTTTATGGAAGGTGCATACACAACTTTGGTTCAAAAAGATACTTGAGGTCTAGGTGGAAATTTAGGCTCAGCCAGACAGCCACTCAAGCACCATCGAATGAATCAGTCTTATACATAGTATAATATCACATAATAGTTATTTCATCTCCCTTATTCCATAACCCAGTCAAGTAAAAGCAATCCTACAATTATACAAAAAATTAATCCAGTTTAAGTACAGAGTTATAGTCAAGGATAGTTATATCTTTAAAGACGTCGTGATCACAAACATCTTTCCATTTCTATATTCTTTTCATCCCTTCAACGTAGGGAGCAGAAACCTTTTCCTTCCACGTTTCCTTTCAACTATATTTCTCTACTCTTTCAGCCGTACCAAAACCAAAATTCTCAACATTAATATTAGATTTGAAAAAGTGCTGGCCGATGGAAACAAGTGGAATCAATAGCATTAGATAAGCTCAGGAGTACGGTGTAATAAGCTGATAGATATAGAAAACTAAGCTCCTTGAGCACGACTTAATCATAGCTCTTCTGAGATTGTTGGCAGACATCAAGCCAAGGTTGACCTCAGTTTAAAGCTAGTTAAGCAATCTAGTGATCTTGAACATTTTTTCAAGGTCAGCCTGACTTGTTCACTCTCCTACAACTAAGCCACTAAGATGGGATTAGTCCCCAACATATGAGCATCCATGCAAAGACAATTCCAACCATTTTAAGGAAGAGAGAGACAAGATTGTCAAAGATATAGACATCTCGAGTCAAGAAAGCAGCATCAACAGTAAAAAAAAAAAAATAGAGCAAGTTGAGGTCTAAACAAGAACCAACCAGGAAAGCAATGTCTGGACGATAATCTGCTGGGTTCCGTTTATTCTTCAATTAATAATTCTCATGTTCATCTGAGCTCAAAAGCTGATAGCTTTGTATAAACAAAAACGACTCTTGTGAATTTGCTACACTTAAAGTCAACAAACATTTCAACAACCCCCCCTCCCCCAACCAAACCACAAAAAGAATAAAAGACCTTTCCAACTTTCCCAATTTCGAGAGAGGTCTTCTCTAAAATAAAAATAACCCCAGGTTTTTTGCCCTTGTCTGCTGGAATAATAAGGATTCCGGGCATATCATCAATAACTTGCTCTGCTTTTTCCTTGTCTAACTCTGAGTCTTCTGTCTTCATTTTCTTTGGTGAAAGTGGTGTATCATTTTCATCTAATTGTTCAGATTCTTCTTCTCTGTCGTACTTCTCTATCTTCTTTCTCTTTTGCCCTTTCACTCTGTACGGCCACACATATTCTATCTTTTTTTGAAATGGAAAGAACGGTTATTCTGAGAGCAGCAACTGATATAACAGGAACAAAAATATTAATTATAATATGAACATGGTAACAATGATATGGTATCAAAAATTAAGCTCCCAAACAAAGGTAGAAGGGATTAAATAGAAATAACGGGCACACAAAAAAAATAAAAGAAAAAATACAGGAATAGTTACTGGAGTGGCTGATATAGGTATACTAACATGCATATATACCCATATTTGTACGCGTGTATCTCGACGTATGCATGTATATAGGCATGTATAGAAATATGCACATGTTTTTATCTGCGGAGAGAAGATATTGAGCTAAAGGCTTACTCTGCAAAATGGAGAAACCCTAGAGTTTGCCGGACTGATTATGGATAGGTGGAAATTAAAATTAAAACGGAGAAACTCATTTAAGAGTTTCAGGGGATCCATTTTATATTCAGGTTAATTATGAGATCTGGGATACGGCCCTCAAGTTGTCTGGACTCTGGCCCAGAGAAAGATGGAAATTATTCTTTTCTTTTTTGGATAAATTACAATTTGGAATTTACACCCTCTAATTATCGCTCACTACTGTTACCTCTTCAAATTATTGTTTGAACATAATTAGTCTCAGTCTAGGGGCGCGCATGTCCAGTTTAAGAGAACCAGACTTAACCATTAATGCTTAAACCTTTAACCATTATATCTGATTTTGACATGTTAAAACAGATCTTACTGAAAAATGAAATGTAGTCAAGCAAAAGAGGGTCCTTAAATCCCTGGAAATTAATAGTGTCAAATTAATTCCAACAGCAGTAAGCTATGCAGAGCTTAAAACTACAAGGAAGGAAATGTATTCTCTCCTCAGTAAAAAAACTAACAGAAACAAAAACAAAAAACCCAATAAAGGCGCTCCTCCCTATGAAAAAGTGACTGCCCCGAGTAAACATAAAAGACAACTTTTAAACTGAAAGCATCATGTTCCTAAATTAAAGGTGCAAACACTTATTTAGCAACTTAATAATATGTAAAATGACCCCAGCAAGTCTCCTGTTTGACCCACACATGGAAGTTGGAACCTCTTAAATCAAAATGGAGTAATGAACTATGGAAATATTTCTTCTCTCTCAAAGAAGAAACAAATTCAGAGGATGCCAAAACCTTTTAAAATAAAGAATGAAGAAAAACTAAACAAAAATGTCATGAACAATGATGAATTGTGAAAGCCTAATATCAAGCTCAATTGCGTGCTAGAACTTGAAAGCACAAACGACACTACAACAGCGCTGCTTCACTTGCTTAAATTGAAAAAGGAATTAAACAAAACAATAAACTTCATCATTCACCCAGCAGACTTCAATAGAAACCTGTATCTCAATTCCTCGTTCAACAAATGCAAATATTAATGACTTAAATCAAGAAAATCATCCAGCAAGATTAACTAAAACTTCAATCTACATTATCTTCAAGTACCATGAGATTAATGATACCAATTGGAAATATAAATTAAAAAATTCACTAACTTGGATATTAAAAAATATCATCCAACAAGCATTATGTGGACATTTATTAATTATTGACAACAACTGGTTCAGCTGTCAAGCCCGAAAATGAAAGGAACGCAATGTCAAAACTTTATGAATGTAAAAACCCGGGAAAAAAACGTAACTTTTTGGGACAAGAGAAAAATTGTCCAATAAAATTGATAAATAGAAAAAGCTCTCAATATTTACCTGGTTGAATAAAATATAATGCGGAAAAACAGATTCTTGGACGGATTTGGATTGAAATATCAGATATTAATGTTTAGCTCAAATGTTAAAGAAGCGTCTCACTTCGGAGAAGTATCAGAGGGGGATTTTAGAACTGTGAAGCTCGAAAGCATGGATTTGTGAAATTCTGATTTTGTATTAGGGTTTCTGCTGTAATTCAACAATCTAGTGTGGGTTAGTGCAAGGCACCAGCGAAAAAGATAAAAATAAATAAAAATATAGAAAGAAAATATCTTTTTGTATAAAGCAAAAAAAAAAAAAAAAGTTCATAATTTCACATGAATACATGACATTTTCTTTGTTTTTTCAATTTTACATTTAAAAAAAAAAACTAAGGGTTGTTATCTTTGTGTTTCAGTTTTGCGTTTTCAGTTTTGAATTCATTAATTTTGTGTGTCCATTTTGAGATTGTTGAAAATGTGTTCTTTTTGGTATTTTGAAAAATTGTTTTGAAAACACCAAAATCGTGTTTTGAAAATTTTGATTTGGTGGTTATAACTGAAAACACCCAAAAAAGATAAATTTGTCGTTTTGAGTTTTCTTTAAATTTTTAATTTGTTTTAAAAATACGTTTTCAAAAATGGGAAAGAAAATGCATTTTCATTGTTTTGGAAAATCGAAAATAGAAAACGGTTTGAAAATGGTAAATAGAACATGCCTTGAGTTTTTTCAAGATTTATCCCTACTATCTTAAAAGAGAGAATCATTTCTTTTTCCTATCTTACCCCTTAATTTGACTGTTCAGTTAGGCGGTCATGTGTGGAAAAAAAGGCAATATGGATATTTCACTCATGTTTCACACATTGGGTCGGGTTGTACAGTCGGTTAGGCCCAATATTTTCTTCATCATATACATTAGATATTTTCTGCAAGAGGCTTCTATAATGCAGCGCAGTAGCCAAATCCTTTCAAACTAATCTTAATTTTCTATCTCGAAAAGAGATGACTTCAAAACGTTTTCTTCTTCGTGCTGGCTTTCTTCATATGAGTGCAAGTGTTGATTTGAAAAAAGGAACAGTAATGAAAAAGTTGATATCTTTGGCGAACAGACTGCAGAGAGCTTGCACTCTACTCAGAGATAATGGAGAATATAACGAGTGCCTACTCTTTAGGATGCACTGCCATCTATAACCGTAGTCAGGGGTCAGGTTTGAGAATCCCATTAAGACTGCAGAGAGCTTGCACTGTACTCAGAGATAATGGAGAATATAACGAGTGCCTACTCTTTAGGATGCACTGCCATCTATAACCGTAGTCAGCGGTTAGGTTTGAGAATCCCATTAATTTCTTAGTTAGTTTCTATAATTTGATCTAAGTTTACAGTTTAGTACTTTTCATTTGTGACATCCAATGCAGGTTCCATAGTAGAATATATTGAAATAGTTGGTTAGCATGATATTCAGGGTTTGTTTGAGCCCCATTTTTTGGAAGAATAAATCCGTAATAGTGATTTTTTTGAATAATGTGCGGTAGGAAAAAGTTTTTGATTTATGTGTAAAATTATTTTATTTTATTGGCAGAATGTACGAATGAAAATGATTCGAAGAAAAATGAGTATTAAAGAATGGGCTCAAACAAGGGATAAATGTTTCACCATCAGTTTGCACTCAGTTACTGGTAGCTAAGAAAGTCATTACAAACTTAAATTATGATTCTGATCATACAATAAAAAGAGAAGATGATGCAATATCGCACTACACCGAATACGAGGAACTTTTTACTATTCACTTCCACATGTTCTTCATTCGAAAACAAAATACATAAGAGTTGATTGATTAGTAATAAAAAGAAATTCATGAACACTACTTCCATCTTTAATTTTTCAACTTAATTCATGTATAATAAAAATAAGATTTAGGTGCCTAAGCATTTTACTTAACGTTCATAAGCATTCACATTAAATGAACATTTAAATTACCATTATAGGTTTGAATATCTTGACTTTGCAAGGATGACCTAGAACCTTGTAGACATCAGCCTCAGCGCTGCGCGGTTTTTTGGAAAATACTTTGGTTTTTAGTTTCGATTAAGCTGTTTATAAATTTTATTGAAAAAAATTACGAATGTTGGTGTTCAAGTCGAAAAATTTGCTGCACTGCACTAAACATTCAGAAGTCTCTTTTGTCCATGTTTTTTATGTCCTTTAAAGCCGTTATTTGTGCAGATTTTCGTTCTTGCATCCCAATTTCCAAAACTGAAAAAAGAAGCTATGATCTACTTCGAGCAAGCTCGATATGCGTAGCTTGGTATGTTCTTCCATATATACAAGTTTTATATTGTTATTTTTATGTTCTTGACTCTTTAAAATGTTCTTGCTTATTTAATGTGTTGCAGGTGGAGCAAGCATTACTAATTTGGGTTGCTTGAAGCAAGAGTTATTGAAGAAAAAGGAAGAAAGGTAAGCTCTCCAAAGAAGCCAGACAACAATTGCTAGAGTGGTGGAGCTTGTTGGAAATGGGTCAATAAA